>ML261052.1:4095-40698 GCA_005239495.1 Nicotiana undulata
AAAGTTCGACGGTTCAAAGATATCAAATCTACCGATTGATCGAGTATATCCGACATAAGTTCACTACGGAAAGCTTAAAGAGAAACCTACTTATCCAGATGCAATTAATCCTTGCTTGCGAATCACACAGTTTTTCATGCATACTTCCGTGATATAGCCATTTCACATTCATGTGGGGGATTGTTGGGGTTTTAAGCTATCAATAGCTTAAAATAGGGTGAATGGGAAATGGAGGAAAAAATGAAATATTTGATAATATTTGAGGTTCCCTCCTTCATTGTCCCATATGGGAAGAGGAAAAGGTTTTTGATGGGTATATAAGCAATTGCTCTTCTTCTAGCTCATAAAGAGTTGAAAAGGCAAGCCTCGCGCCGCCGTCGTCGTCGCTCGCTCGCTCGGCTCGGCTCGACTTCGAATTCGAATTCGGATATGGATTCAGATTCGGATTCGGATTTGGTCAATCGATCGATTGATTAATTTATTGAACAAATTTATTTGTTAATAGTAAATATCAACAGAAATGTTATTAAATATTTGATTTAATAACAAAATATTAATATTAAAATAAGTATTAATATTAAATCCATTTTAGTTATCCAATTTTCAGTTTTATGTTTTTGTAAATTAACTACCCTTCAATTTTCCCTCTTTATTGTTGAGTAAATAGCCACTTATGTTATGGCATTTATTCTTTGGCCGTTTTGCAAAAAGCAGCCATTCTGAAGAGTTGCACCTCTTCAAATTTCAGCCAAACTTTGGCTATAAATACAAGTTCATTCTCTCCGATTTTCAATACGAATTTTCTGAGTTCTTCTCCTTTGTTCTGCATATTTTTTAATTTCAAAGAAAGCAACAGTAAGTGTGATTTACTACCGAACTTTGAGTTCGCTGAAACACTGGGGTTTGAAGTACCACTACACCAGTGTGTAATTCGTTCTATTCTGGGAGGAAATAATCCATAACCTTGGGTACTAGGAGATGATTAAATTTCTTAAGGAAACACTGTGAATTTAGTAGGCTCGAATAGGTTTTTTTATTTCGTTTATATTTCTGTTTATGTTATTTATTTTCTCGTGAATTATTTTTTAAATACAGATTACTAACAGGAACTCCAGGCTTTGAGATATGGCCTCCAATTAGCTAGACGAACTTGGAAATTACACAGATGCTAAAAACATCATTCATTTATTAAAATTAGAGGATTGCACCCCTTATAACAACATCATCCTTGATTGCACGTACTGGATGATAAAGTTGGACAATCCACTAATACACCGCCACTACCGTGTAGGAAACCAAGTAGCACATGAGTTAGCGAAGCAGGCCAACGTCAATTTCTCAGCTATCTATTTTGAAGCGCCGGAAGCTGTGAAGGATCTAATCCTACTGGATATTAGCGGCACTACTACTATGTCTTGCATTAATAATATTATCTCATTTCAATCAAAAAAATATTTTATCATTTATAGCCTGCTTTTTTCATACAAGGAATCTTACTTACATAATGTAAATTATGGAACACATGTGCAAATTTAGTTCTCCTTTTGTTTTTCTACTGAAAAGAACACAACAAGGACGTAACTAAAGATCGATAATCACGATCGAAATTTAATTCACACTCCTAATTTATTCAGTTTGACCAAGTCTTTGGGTAAATATTATCATTTTCCTTTTCCTTTTTCTTATCGCTATCATTTTATTCTTAACATTTTGACCATTTTCTCAATTAGTGTGTGTCATTATTTTGCTATCATCTTTTGATTTCTAGGGAAGTGTATAAAGATCTATTTTGCCTGTCCTTTTATCTTAAGAATTTGTTTAGTCTTTTGGCTGATGTTACAAGTAACATTTCTCCAATAACACCATCAGCAAATCCAATTAATTTTTTAAACGGGAACAATACCACCTGCCACAACAATAATAATATATAGAAGTATAAGAAATAGTCAAAAGTAGGATACAACCATATAGTTAATCCATGAGACTAAAATTTTGTGATATGATTTTAAATCATAGCTGTCGCAATAGTTAAATTTTATTATTAGCTAGACAAATATTCTGAATATTCAAATATCTAAGTACATCATGCATGTACAATGAAATAGACTTGTATATAATTATTTGCATTATTAAACATAAAAGATGTAAGATTTAGCGAAATTTCCATATAGTATATGAACTTGTATTAGAGGAGCCGATTGGGTGCTCGCATCAGCAATACTGTAGCACAAGAGCCTTTTATTAGAACAAATTTTAGTACTACTACTCTGCACGGGGTCATTTTTACATTTTCTTTAGCAAGTAGCCAAATACTCCGATTAATGATTCTTGAAATTCCTCTCTTATCGTTTTGAACACATGAAAAAATCAAGGGATCAATATATATATATATATTTAAACTTTATAATAAAAAGAAATAGAATGATTTTCCAGCAAAAGGAGGTCGATACGGATAAATACCTTCTGCCTTGCGCCTAGCTTCACCCGTTGGCACATGTTGTCTTTACAAAGCAGAGTAGTGAAAGAAAAAACAGTCTTGTACATGACTACTGACTAAGAAACAAAGAATTAAAATACGGTATGCGACATTAACATTTTACCCTTTTTGAAACTAAAAGATGGATTTGCAAACTTTGCGTGCATGATAAAATGTCCAAGATAGTGTATTGTTGTTTGTTTTAGAGGAAATCGAATTTTAGAGTAAAAAAAAAGAAATCATCAATTTGCGTCTTGAAAAAGCTAATATCATTTTCGATAGCTAGTTAGCAGGGGTGTTCCAATCAAAACGGAAAGGCGCGCCACCGGAAAATAAATCAAACTGATTAAAATTTGTGATTGAGTTTGATTTGATTTGATATTGAATAAAAAAATTTGAATCAAACCGACATATAAATATAAAATTTTATATATGTTTTTAAGACTTCATATGTAAATTTTCTTTAAAAAAGTCTACAATATTTGGGATACTGTAATTGTATGTAATATTTAATAGAACTATGAAGAACATATATTTTTATTTACTTTAAATAATTGATTGTATCATCACTTTCTTATGAAGTGTTATTGAAGTGCGCTAATTTTGTTGATCTTTCATATTCATATGTCAAGATTGTTAATGCTTTTTATCATTTTGAAATGGTATTTCGATAATTTTAAAATTAAATAGAACATATCATTATTTAAGTTTCATACAGATTTTTATGTTTAATTATTAAATTCGGTTAACCTTGAAAGCGCACATCAACAAAAATTATTATTAGGCGATTAAGAAATAACTATCTTGTATTACTAGAACAAATTCTCCCATAAAACTATTTTAATAGAACATATGTTTGTCATTTTTTTTCAAGTTCTACTAATGATATATTGATTAATCAAAACCTTATCCATAACTTTAACAAAGTAATATTGAAATTGAAAGTATAAGAGGGAGGGTGAATTGTAGCCTTTTTAAATTTCTAGTTGACTACTCTTCAGACCCAATTGATTAGTTTGGAGACAGCTTGCACAATATTGTTAGTACTTCGATTCAATCAAATATTAATCTCAGCAGACAGTAATTGCTTATAATAAAATACTAAAGAAGTAAGGTAAATGATACCAGGAATTTTATACTGGTTCGGAACCAATGTGGTATCCGACTCCAGTCTCCTTGGGTTGCAAGGATATTACCTCTTGATCACTTTGTAATATGAGTTGAGTATTGCTTGTGTGATTTTCAACGTTCACCACCAAAGTTTACAGAGTTGATTTTCACTCGCTTACCAACAACGAACAAAGGTTGGTTTTCACTCAATCACCAACAACGACCCTTTCATTTTCACCCGCTCACCAAAGAAACGAATAATGACACAACCTCTCAGGACACACTCTTTCCAATATATTTTTGTCTCTCTTTTCTCTTGTTAAGACTAGAATAAAGAACTTGCGGTTTGGTAGACAATTGTATAGAAGGTTGCGTATTTCTAGTTAGTAATATGTATTGTTGTAAATTAAATAAAAGCAGTACACTTTCTGAAAATACAGAAATATAAAGTTAGTAGAACAAGAACTTCAAAAATGAATTATGAAAATAGTATAGGAATAAATCGAGCCCACTGAATACACAATGAGTCCTTAAGAAAATTATTCCCCTCAAGTACCCGAGGTTTTGGAATATATCCTCCCAGGATAGAACGATTTAACTCACCGGAGTGTTGGTACCAAAAACTCCAGTGAACAACGAACCACTCGAAGGCTGTAAAACACACTGGAATATTTTGTGCAGAAGAAGAAGAAGAAGATAAAAAATTTTATAAGTAAAAGTTCTGGGATTCAAGGCATATTTATAGCCAATTTTGTACTGTTTCGGAAAAGGTTTTGCAACATTTCAGAACAACCATAGCTGTTGGAACAAGTGTGAATCCTTTCAGAATAATCATAGCTGGTTTGAACAGGTGTGAATATTGCGGGAAATTTAAAAAAGGATTTAAAATAATCCGGGAAAGAAAAATGGGTCGGACCAAACCGGGTCGCGAGTCATTCCGGATTTGAATTTATTGCGTTAATTAATTTAATTAATTAATTAATTAATTTGAAAGGAATTTTTTTCAAAAAGATTAATCAATCAATCGTTGACCAAATCCAAATCCAAATCCGAAGCCGAAGCCGAAGCCGAGCCGAGCGAGCGATGACGACGACGACGCGATGGTTGCCTTCTTATCAACTCTTTAAGAGCTAGAGGAAGAGCTTCTCTATATATACACATAGATTTTCTTTTCTTCTTCCGATGAGGGATAAAGTGCATTAATTAAAAATTTCACTTTTCTCCATTTCTTTCCCACCATTTTTCATTCACTCTCTTTAAGCTACACTAAGCTTAAAGACCAACAATCCCCCCACATGAATGGGGAATAGCTATAAAATAAAGGAATGCACGGACGTGTGTGTGTTTTACATGCAATAATTAATTGCATCTGGATAAGTAGGTTTCTCTTTGAACTTTCTGTTGTGAACTTATATCGGATATACTCGGTCAATCGGTAGATTTGATATCTTTGAACCGTCGAGCTTTGTTGTATACCTAGACAACATAAGTCACACAATCAATCCTTAACCATCTATGGTTCTCACGGTTGTGTTCGTTTCATCCATGAACACCGCCTGGTTTCATGAGTGCTTAGAGAATGGGCTTTTACTTTCATTCCCCTTGAAGCGGCTTACACTTCATACTCACATACGTAATTCCTAAACGTGTAATCCTAAAGACACACTATCTGGTCATATCCTGCCAGACTTAGCAAATCATTAAAAATCTTTAAGCTTTATTGACTCATCAAAAAGCCTTAATGCTTTACCTTATTTTTTAACATTGTCTTCATCACGAGAACCCTCTCTACCCAAGGATAGGGGTAAGGTCTGCGCACATACTACCCTCCCCAGACCCCACTTGTGGGATTATACTGGGTTGTTGTTGTTGTCTTCATCACGAGAATGGGTTGAGTTATTTGACAATGTTGAACCGTCATTCATAACTTTGTTTGTTCTCTTTGAATCTAGCTCTTGGGATCTCCAGTCTTCTAGGTAGAGTTACCGCCATGATGACTTGTCCTAGGCCTTAACCCCATTCCCTTTGATGATCTTTCAACTGCCTCTCTAGATAAGCCTTTTGTAAGTGGATCCGACACGTTATCTTTTGACTTTACGTAGTTAATTGTGATAACACCACTAGAGAGTAGTTGTCTAACGGTATTATGTCTCCATCGTATATGACGAGATTTTCCGTTATACATTACGCTCCCTGCCCTGCCTATTGCCACTTGACTATCACAATGTATACAAATAGGTGCCAAAGGTTTGGGCCAAAATGGAATATCTTCCAAGAAATTCCGGAGCCATTCAGCTTCTTCACCGGCCTTATCTAAAGCTATGAATTCAGATTCCATTGTAGAACGACCGGTGCATGTTTGTTTGGATGATTTCCAAGACACTACTCCACCCCAAATTGTGAAAACATATCCACTCGTGGATTTAACTTCAGATGATCCGGTGATCCAATTTACATCACTATATCCCTCGATCAGGGAAGGATATTTGTTATAATGAAAAGCATAGTTTTGGGTATGTTTCAGATACCCCAAAACTCGTTTCATTGCCATCCAATGTATGTGATTGGGATTACTCGTAAATCGACTCAGTTTGCTTAGCACATGCTATATCTGGTCGCGTACAATTCATGATATACATCAAACTTCCCAATATTCTAGCATAGTCCAGTTGTGAGTCACTTTACCTTCATTCTTTTGAAGTGCATAACTCACGTCAATTGGAGTCTTTGCAATTTTGAAATCCAAATACTTGAACTTGTCAAGTACCTTTTTGATGTAGTGAGACTGTGATAATGCTAGACTTTGTGGAGTTTTGTGAATTCTGATTCCTAAGATCACATCAGCAATTCCTAAGTCTTTCATGTCGAATTTGCTAGCCAACATGCGTTTTGTAGCATTTATATCTGCCATACTTTTGCTCATTATCAACATGTCATCAACATATTAACAAACAACGACTTCATGACCTGGAGTGTTTTTAATGTAAACACATTTGTCACACTCATTGATTTTAAATCCACTTGCCAACATTGTTTGGTCAAATTTGGCATGCCATTGTTTGGGTGCTTGTTTAAGTCCATAAAGTGACTTAACAAGTTTGCACACTTTCTTTTCTTTACCAGGAACCACAAAACCCTCAGGTTGTTCCATGTAAATCTCTTCCTCCAATTCTCCATTTAAGAAAGCTGTTTTAACATTCATTTGATGGATTTCAAGATCATACACAGCTGCTAATGCCACTAACATCCTAATAGATGTTATTCTCGTTACTGGCGAGTAAGTGTCAAAGTAATCAAGGCCTTCCTTTTGTCTATAACCTTTGACAACAAGTCTTGCCTTATATTTGTAAATAGTGCCATCAACTCTCATTTTCCGTTTAAAGATCCATTTCGAACCTAAAGCCTTATTTCCAGGAGGAAGATCAACCAATTCCCATGTATGGTTATCCAAAATTGATTGAATCTCATTATTGACTACCTCTTTCCAAAATGCTGAATCAGAAGACGACATAGCTGCTTTAAAAGTTTGAGGATCATTTTCAAGCAAGAATGTCACAAAATCTGGTCCAAAGGAAGTAGATGTTCTTTGACATTTGCTACGCCTTGGATATTCTACACTTGGAGTATTTTCCTTTGGTTCTTCCCGAGGCCGTTTAGGTCTTTCACTTAACGATTCACATTCACTTTTATATGGATAAATGCTTTCAAAGAATTCAACATTATCTGATTCCATTACCGTATTAACATGAATCTCAAGATTATCTGATTTATGGACCAAAAATCGACATGCTTTACTGTTTGTAGCATATCCAATGAAAACGCAATCTACTATTTTTGGTACGATTTTAACCCTTTTAGGTAAAGGAACTTGTACCTTTGCTAGACACCCCCACACTTTGAAATATTTCAAGTTGGGTTTTCTTCCTTTCCATTTTTCATATGGAATAGATTGCGTTTTGCTGTGGGGTACTCTGTTGAGTATTCGGTTAGCTGTAAGGATAGCTTCCCCCCACAAACTCTGCGGTAATCCAGAACTTATTAATAAAGAATTCATCATTTCCTTTAATGTCCGATTTTTCCTTTCCGCAATTCCGTTGGATTGACGTGTGTAAGGTGCAGTAGTTTGATGGATAATTCCATATTCCGAACATATTTCTGCAAACGGAGATTCATATTCTCCACCTCTATCACTTCTAATCATTTTGATCTTTTTATTCAATTGATTCTCTATTTCATTCTTGTATTGCTTAAATACTTCAATTGCTTCCTCCTTACTATTAGGCAAATAAACATAACAATATCGAGTGCAATCGTCAGTAAAAGTAATAAAATACTTTTTCCCACCTCGAGATGGTGTCGACTTCATATCGCAAATGTCAGTATGAATTAAGTCTAAAGATTTGAATTTCTTTCAACAGACTTATAAGGATGTTTTACAAACTTAGATTCAACACATATTTGATATTTCGATTTATTACACTCGAATTTAGGCAATACTTCTAAATTAATTAACTTCCGCAAGGTTTTATAATTGACATGTCCTAAACGAATATGCCATAAATCATTTGACTCCAACAAATAAGAAGAAGCTGAAATTTTATTCATACTGTCAACAACCATTACATTGAGTTTGAAAAGGCCCTCCGTGAGGTAGCCTTTTCCAACGTACATTTCATTCTTGCTTACAACAACTTTATCATAAACAAATACACATTTGAATCCATTCTTCACAAGTAAAGAAGTAGAAACAAAATTTTTCCTAATAGTAGGAACATGAAGAACGTTGTTGAGCGTTAACACCTTGCCGGAATCCATCTTTAGGAAAATCTTCCCATAACCTTCAATCTTGGCTGTTGAATTATTTCCCATGGAAATCTCTTCTTCGGGACCAGCAGTAGAGTAAGTCGCAAATGCTTATTTGACAGCACAAAAAGGTCGAGTGGCTCCGGAGTCAATCCACCACTCCTTCGGATTTCCAACTAAGTTGCATTCCAAAAGCATTGCACAAAGATCATCAATGCCATCATTCTTCTCCACTATGTTGGCTTGTCCCTTCTTCTTATCCTTTTGCGGGAAGCGACAATCAGGAGCTTTGTGACCAACTCTCCCACAGTTGTGGCAGTTGCCCTTGAATTTCTCTTTGTTCTGCTCCTTAGTCTGTCCATAAGATCTCTTCTTCTTCTTCTTCTTCTTCTTCTTCTTCTTCTTCTTCTTCTTCTTCTTCTTCCTTTTTGGAGCAGTCTCCTCAACGATATTAGCTCCCATGATCGTTGAATTTTCACGAGACTTCTTCTCGGCTGTTTTGTTGTCTTCCTCAATCTTGAGACGAATCACAAGATCTTCCAACTTCATTTCTTTGCGCTTGTGCTTGAGATAGTTCTTGAAATCTCTCTACGAAGGAGTCAACTTTTCAATCATTGCAGCCCCTTGAGATGCCTCATTCACGACCATACCTTCAGCAATAAGGTCGTGAAAAATAAGTTGAAGTTCCTGAACTTGGGTTCCCACAGTTTTGTTGTCTATCATTTTATAGTCTAGAAACTTGGCAACCACGAACTTTTTCAAGCATGCATCTTCTGTCTTGTACTTCTTCTCAAGTGCGTCCCATAATTCTTTCGAAGTATTCATCGCACTGTACACATTGTACAAGTCATCCTCTAAAGCACTTAAAATATAGCATTTGCAAAGAAAATCTGCCTGCTTCCACGCCTCAACAATCATGAACTTTTCATTGTCCAGCATGTCCGCAGCAGGCACTGGAGGATCTTCACTAGTGAATTTCTGCATACCAAGTGTGGTAAGCTAGAAGAACACCCTTTGATGCCATCCTTTGAAGTTGGCTCCAGAATATTTCCCCGGCTTTTCTGTCGGTGGAACAGCAGTCCGGCTTGACGAGGCTATCGTCGTTGCCGCAACAGTCACAGAAGAATTTCCGTTATCATTTGCCATTTCTCACTGCCAACAACAGAAGAGTTCAATCAATGGCAAAACCAGAACAATAAACAATACTGTAATTAACAATAAACAGTATGTATAATAAATAAAAACCGAAGCTTTTATATACTGTTTCACAGAAAACAATGAAGTTTTTATGTTCTTCAAATCGTTTTCCTGAATTTCAAAACTCTGATGAAGTTTTTATGTCTTCAAATCAGAATAATAAAATTCAGACGGAGTAGAAAACACAAAAGTTTTAATCTCCACAAACAGAATACAGAATATAATAAAAATATAATTTCCTTAAGAATGTTAGTAATCTGTATTGCTGTAAATTAAATAAAAGCAGTAAACTTTCTGAAAATACAGAAACAGAAAGTTAGTAGAACAAGAACTTCAAAAATGAATTCTGAAAACAATATAGGAATAAATCGAGCCCACTTAATACACAGTGTGTCCTTAAGAAAATTATTCCCCTCAAGTACCCAAGGTTTTGGAATATATCCTCCCAGGATAGAACGATTTAACTCACCAGAGTGTTGGTACCAAAAACGCCGGTGAACAACGAACCACTCGAAGGCTGTAAAACAAACTGAAATGTTTTGTGCAAAAGAAGAAGAAGAAGATCAGAAAATTTTGTAAGTAAAAATTCTGGGATTCAAGGCATATTTATAGCCAATTTCATACTGTTTCTGAAAAGGTTTTGCAACCTTTCAGAACAGCCATAGATGTTGGAACAAGTGTGAATCCTTTCAGAACAGTCATAGCTGTTTTGAACAGGTGTGAATATTGCGGGAAATTTATAAACGGATTTAAAATAATCCGGGAAAGAAAAACGGGTCGGACTAAAACGGGTAGCGGGTCATTCCGGATTATTAATTTGAAAGGAATTTTGTCCAAATAGATTAATCAATTAATCTTTGACCCGAATTTGAAAAGCCGAAGCCGGGCGACGATGACGGCGCGAGGCTTGCCTTCTTCTCAACTCTTTAAGAGCTAGAGGAAGAGCTTTTCTATATATACACATAGATTTTCTTTCTTTCTTCCGATGAGGGACAAAATGCATTAATTCAAAATTTCACTTCCATCCATTTCTTTCCCACCATTTTCCATTCAATCTCTTTAAGCTACACTAAGCTTAAAGACCAATAATTCTTCCTTTGTAGATCTTCTTTTTATATCCTTTCAACATCTTCTGGCTATTGCATAGCCCAAGAGAATTTCTTTCGTTCCATTGCATGATTGTCTTTGAATCTTGGCATGTATTCTTTTAGAATCCTTGATTGTTGCTGACATATCTCCTAAAAGTGGACTTGAATATTTTCCAATGTGGTAATACCGTATCATTACATCTTGAGTTAAAATATGTTTTCCTTTTGAAAGGTGCCATATAAATTTCAAACTCCAATTGCCATAAAGTCTTTTTTATTTCTTTCCTCAAATAGCCTCTGTGTTTGATTTTTGCCTACGGCTTTCATTTCGGATATCATAATTCTTCATAGTCAATTTCGAACAACTTCTTCTGCCAATCCATGAAATATTAAGTACAAATATTCTTCGCCTTTAAGAGCGTTCCTTCCTTTTATATCTTTGTTGTTGCATCTTTTATGGAATGACTATAAAAAACTGGGGTAATTGTGGCGGTTGGATTTGTTTATAGTGACGGTTATGGACCGCCGTAATTGTCATTAATGGCGGCCCACGTATCCGCCATAATCGTTTCCGCCAAAAGGTATAATATGGCGGTTTTTAACTAACCACCGCAACATGCGGATAAAAGCACCGCAATATGCATATTTAAGTAGGTTGTTTACTTTGTTTATTGTGGCGGTTGGGAACCGCCGTAATTTCTGTCCCTTCTAAATTATAGCCTTTTATACTGCCATAATTGTAATATTTTTAATGTTATTTTTTCAATTCCACATTTAGATCATTTATCCTTTCTACTGCACAGAACCCATCATAATATGTTATCAAGCACCCATCATAATAATTAACATAAATTATAGTAGAGAATTAGATGAGCAAAATATTCATCATATTAAAACATACCCAAAATCCACCTCATCCAAGATTCAAGTTTATTTTGCAGAGAGTTAAGAGAGTTATTCAATAGTTACAACATAAAAAAACATAGTCCATCCTAACAATGATTACTAATTGTTGTTTGCTCCGTTTTCATAGTTATTTCCGTCAAAGGATCTTCTTGGCCCAGGTGGTGACGGAACGCCATCTCCTAGATTGGGTGCCTGCATAATATAACATTAAATACCAAGTTAACATATATTCAAATCTAAATAATATAGTTCGTACTACTTTGTTTGCACTTCTGATTTTACGACGAATATATTCTCAATAAAACAACCCCCCCCAATAATGTAGGTCCTTTGTGATTTTAAAGTTGCAGCATATAACATACAATCTGAAAAAAGAGTTGCTCTACATTAAAATTGAAGTTTAGCCTCTGAGTATCTTTTCCTGGTGCCTCTTCAACATTTTCCTAACAAATTTATCTCACTTTCAGATATGCAGATTATAGACTAAAATGGTTAAAGCACAAAAGAGTTGGCTTCTATTATAGATAAGCATGTGACACCTCTTCTAAAATTATAGTGACAGATATCGCTAATCTATTTGAGGGAGAAATGTAAATAGATGTCAGCTTATAAGAATAGATGTCAAAAAGCAGACTTCAGCTGGAGATGGATTCATAAGTAGAAAAGAATTGGAAAAAGTTCTTAAAAGAAAAAGAGAATTTACAGATTATTAATCCTCTCTTTAATCATGTTCAGCGCCTTGTATGATACTATATGTTATAAGTAGAAAATTCCTAACACTTTCACAAGAAAGCCTACATGAGATGGTATCTATACTTTTCTTGCATTTGGTGAATGGCTAAACAACTCCCACATGCTATCTCTTAATTGTTGTTCTAATTAAATCATTCTTTCATCTTAATATTCCTACTTATCCATAACTTTTTGACCTTTTCGTGCCTTTGAAGATTAAACTTATTCTACTAATCAAATAATACTACCAACCGATTAATAGTATTAATTAGCGTTCTTTCTGCGCTCCAGATTCCAGGGATAGGCCCAAAAGTTTTCGAGAACTTGGATGCAAGTGATCTTGTGAGAATGATGTTGAAGCTTCAATTATGCTATGAACAAGATCCTTCAGATCTCAATTCACTAATGTTGATACCCTGCTTTCTTGAAGAAGGTAGGGGAAAACCACCAAAGTGGCAGATAAACTCAAGCGAATGCGTTTACGCAGGAAGGCACCTACAGTGTGATGACTCAAGCCACATGTTTCTAACACGGGGCTTCTTTCCCCGCTTACAGGCAAAATCTCTCATCTATTTTTACACCATATTCTCTATTTCTTGTTATTTTTACAGCATATGTCAACATAATAAAGAGAAGACTTACCTGTGAAGGAATCGGAAATAAGTGAGCAAACTCCTCGGGATATTTCCTATTTTCATTTGAAATAAGCTTGTTAACGCATTTAATTGTGATCTCATATTTGCCAATCTCTTGCACCCATTGTGGAGGTGGAGCACTAGTGCTAGCTGCGCCCATATAAGAACAACCACCTCGTCTTGATATTTGCTTGAATACTACTGTTGGAATTGCACCCATGCCTAAGTCTCGAACACGGCCACGGTGCTCGGGACCGAAGACTACACCAAGCGCGTCATTCGGTGAAATTTCTGCCCGGGTTTCTGGTCTTTGTCTTCGAATTTCTTCAATTCTTTCCTACGCGAGAGACAAAATATAATTACAAAAGCCTAATACAACAGATTATGTACTACAATGAATTAAAGAATCTTCAATGTGAAATGTCTCTGTCAATCACGGGTGTAATCTAGTTAGTGGAACAGTTTACGTTTCTGTTGGATTTTGCTTCTTTGAAAGTGGATTACAGGAAGAAAAAAAAACTGGACTTTGTTTTTAACAATTTGTGTCCCACTTGTTGTATGAGATTGTTCCATTCTGTGTTAATCTGCTCAATTTGATTCAGTAGAAGGGAAGTTGAAGAAGCTTGTTAAAGTTTTAAGTAGTTGTCTTTGTCTTGGGGAAATTCAACTTGGGGTATCAGTTCATTTTCTGATATTTTCTGTTGTTTGAAATTCCATCTAAGAGTTTGAATAATTTTCTGCTTTTGTTGCACTGCTAAAAGGACCAAAAGGTTGTTCAATGTTTTATCCCTTTCGGATTCATCATTTTTGGATTGTTGTATGTTTTAAAACATGGCGAGTTGGATTCTAATATTTCTGAGTCGGATTACACCCCTTCTTTATCTCAGCTGACATTATCCAACTTCTACTTAATATAATATATATAAAGAACATGAAATCTGATTGTAAATTTTTACCTTTCACTGCAGGGTGTATCGAAGCTTGAAATGGGGCATTTTTCTTCCATGTTTAATGGATTGGCAAGATCTCTATCATTGAAAAAAGGAAGGAAAAACTCCGGGAATAGGAATTACAATGGAATACAGGCTGCAGAATCTATGGCTAAAGAAAAATGATATTATAGTCTTCAGGGACTGTCAATGTTGATGGTTCTAAGAATTTAGCTTCTGTCTTCTCTAAGAGAGGAGAAAAAGGAGTGAATCAAGATTGCGTCATTGTTTGGGAGGTATTCTTTCTTCCGCAGTTGCCCAATTTATGGTTTAAATTCTTTGCATGGTAACAAGCAGCTAAACTCTTTCTTCCGCAGTTGCGTCGTTGTTTGGGAGGCTTGCATCTGGAGTCTTGTGTGACAAGAAATTGCCACCGAAACTTAAAAGTAAGTTTTATAGAGCTGTGGTTAGACCGGCCATGTTGTATGGGGCAGAGTGCTGGCCGGTTAAGAACTCCCATATTCAGAGGATGAAGGTAGCAGAGATGAGGATGCTTAGGTGGATGTGCGGGCATACTTTGATAGATAGGATTAGGAATGTAGATATTGGGGAGAAGGTGGGCGTGGTGCCGGTGGACAAAAAGATGCGGGAAGCGAGGCTCAGATGGTTCGGTCACGTGCGAAGGAGGAGCCTTGATGCCCCGGTGAAGAGGTGTGAGCGGTTGGCGGTGGTGGGTTTGAGGAGAGGCAGAGGGCGGCCGAAGAAGTATTGGGGAGAGCTGATTAGGCAGGACATGGCGAGACTGCAGATTTCCGAAGACATGGATCTTGATAGGAAGGTCTGGAGGTCAAGCATCAGGGTTGTAGGATAGAGGATAGTAGAGCTTTTCATTCTTCAGTCCGGGGGTGGGGCGGGTTTAAATAGGATTGACCCTAGAGGGCTTGCGGCTTATGTTGAGCGCTCTCTTCCCTTAGATACTGACTTATGGTTTTGCTTGTCACTTATCTGATGGTTTTATGTTTATGCTACTACTTTCATGTTTTCTATTGAAGTTACTAATGTATTGTCTTTTCGTGTTTATTTCCGTCCTCCTAAGCCGAGGGTCTATTGGAAACAACCTCTCTGCCCTTTCGGGGGGGGGGGGGGGGAGGGGGGGTAAGGCATGCGTACAGATTACCCTCCCCAAACTTTGTGAGACTTTACTGGGTAATTGTTGTTGGTAACAAGCAACTGATTTTATGAGACTTTATTGGGTAGTTGTTATTGGTAACAAGCAACTGATATGATATAGCTAGTGACCTAAAGGGAGAGTCGTTCAGTGAGATACATTAACTTAAATCGTATAGATGGTACAAGGATTATGCACCTGTTAACTAATGTTTTCCTAAGCCAAACTTGTTTCTCTTAGAAACAAAATTAAATCTGCAATTGCTTCAGCATCAAACCTCAATTTTTAGATCAACAGCTTATATGTGTCTACTAATTAGCTCCAATTTTAAGGTATATCTGCAATTGCTTTGATTTTTGAAACAAAAAAGAAGTCTATCCAGATGCCTGACAATAAGGATCCAACATTTTCCCACTAACAGGAAAGTAAAAGAAGAAAGCAGAAAATAGTGATCGACACTTACCCCTATCTCCCTAGCTTGATCATTCACATAACTCCCATCTTTCCTCTTATGAGTCTCAGTCCACACTTTGTCGCGATCAACTTCTTTTCCCTGTTTCTTCTGAAAGTTTTAAAAAGTAAAATTAAACTAAATAACTCTTGTCACATTAAAAAGACAATAAGTACGTCGTATTAAACTACGTAAGACGTATTTATCAGAAAAGGGCTATTTATAGACGAATTCAAACATATTACCTTAAACGAGTTGAAATCTGATATCCTTACATAAAAGCTAAAGGATTTGTGAGAATTGTTAAAGGATATGACCAAAGCTAAAGGAGTTGAAACCTTACATTATTGTAATCTCAATAGTGAATACTGATTTGGGGGAATCGTTTGTTTAGAGAGAAAGAAAGAGAAGCTGTAGAGAGAGAGAATGTGTACCGTCTGAGTGTATTTGTTTTCAGGGCTTTAGGGCTTTAGGAATTTACGGATAAATAATATTAAATATTAGCGGAAAAGAATTATTAAAATTTTTGTCTAATTAGTGGCGGTTTCAAACCGCCGTAATTGTAAGAGAAACGCCATTTTAACATACGCATTAATGGTGTTAGAACGCCGCCGTATTATTATATATATTGCGGCGGTTTTGTTCAACCGCCGTTATGTAACCGCCACAATAATTCCGATTTTTTGTAGTGAATGATTTAGTTTTTCATTCCATAAATAGCTTCTTCCATTTATTAATGAATCTGGACACTTTGATTCTTTGCAAATTCAAAATAGCTTATGATATCTTTGTCTCCTTATCTTGAAAAATAATCTCTTTCCATAATATGGAATATACTATGCTCATAATATATTTTCTTTCCATAAAAAGTATTTTCTTCCTTAGCCTTATAGAATTTCTTCCATAAGTATCTTCCTTCCACAAAACAACAGATCTTCTGCATGATTTTAGTAATTTTTCCTTTCAAGATATTGAAAAACTTTCCTTCCATAATATTCGCAGATTTATCTTCTGATATTGTAGTAAGCCAATTCAATATTTGAAATTTGACTTTCAAATATTATTCCTTCTACAACGCTTGGAGATTAAATCTCTAAAATTAATCTTCCTTGATAAATTCTTCATATGATATTCTCTTTCCTATATTTATTTGGAGCTTTACCAGTATCTTCTTTCTTGAATAAACCTGTACAAAAATAAGATTACCACAAATAAATATTTTTTGATTAATAATTATGTTGGTTTGCTATCGTCAAATTAATACGTGAAACCTTGAAGCCAAGAGAAATAATATTCATGTAACCAAAAAAATATTCGAAACACCCAAAAAAATCGGCAAAACCGAATCAATCTAAACCGATATAGTTGATTTAATCTGATTTTGATAAAAATCCAACAACCGTCCATGCTACTAGTTAGTTAGGAACTTGACTTTTTAAAGTAATTATAGCAATTTCTACTCCATAAAATGAATACCTAAAAGCAAAACTTGAGTTTAATAATACAACTGCTGCCATGTAATGACCAAAAAAAAGAGAAAAAAAATGATCCCATGTACAGTCTCATTTGAAATCCGCTGCCAACACCATTTCTCTTTTTTCTTTTCCTTTCAAGTTTCAATTCAGGTCGCATGGCAAGTTTTTCGAGTCGAGATGTAATTCGGATCGAAAAAATAATAATTTGAGACACAAAGTTAAAGAGTATCATTAGGGTGCCCTTTTAGATATATTTTTAGAGAAAATGACTGTTGACTGGCAATAGACACCAGATAGTATAAAGTTTGAAGTAAAGTTCAAGAGCTAGGAGGAAGGCAATATAATACTTCTTCGGCTTCAATTTATGTAAACTCATGTGACTGAATACGGACTTTAAAAAAAGAAAGGAAGTTTTTAAAGTTGTGTTGTTAAAATAGAACACATATAGTTTGTGTGAGTATAAATAATTGCATTATGGCAATTGGCAGCTGGCAAGTGTTTTATAATATCCAAATGCGTAACGGAAATAAATAAAGTTGTCTTTTGGTAAAAGGGTTGTTGTCCAATTTGTAGTCTTCTGGAAGCCTTTCTTTATGCAATGCTCCATGTATGTACAAACATTTTAGAAATTGCCAAGAATTTAAATTTTATCAGATACCATAAATCTTAGTGAACTTGTATTTTAAGATGACAGTAAAACAAGAATCTAATCTTTTCGTCAAGGAGGAAGTGGTTCAAACATATGTTCAAACTATTATTATTGTAACTTTAGAATTCAAAACATTTATTATTGTAGACCTTTTTTGGGGGGGGGGGGGGGGGGGGGGGGGAGGGGGGACAAGGTCTACCGTCCGTCTCTTCCAATTGTTAACAAGCAGTCTTAATCGAATCCCAAGCCAGGAATATTATTTATACAAATCTCAGACTTTCGTAAAAATATGCTTTTTACTCTTCTTGAAGTACTCTGGGAACTTAATTATTCTTCAAGTCAGAACCACATTCTTCAACAATTTAACATTAGTTAATTCAATCCCAAATTTTATTCAAAGTCAAAGTCTTATTTCGTTTCTCCCAGGAAGAAAAAAAAAATACACAACGGTAATTGTACTTTTATGTATTCACAACAGGAAATTAGGGTTAACTTTTATCCCCGATTTTACCTATACACACTTATCCAAGCAATACTGTTTGTTTTTAGCTTTTAGCGAATGTTCAAGTGTTCTTTAGTTGTTCATCCATTTAGTTGCAACCGAGCCCTATTTCATGGGCCCGACTTAAACCAATTTCTCACACTTGGGTCTAACGCTTGGCGTAATTATTTCATCACACTTGGTTTGATCGTTTTATTTCTTTGCAATTCAGTTATTTGGTACTCTTTGATCGTTCATGTTAAATTAAACTACGTATCCTTTAAACCGCACATAAATTTAATTTTTATCCAATTTATGGGTAAATAGTTTGGTGATCACCGTAGGGTTAAGAATAATAATGGTCATTTAATACAAATCTTTATAATAGACTCTATTTTATAACCATAGATCCAAATGAGCACGTGACCTCCTACACATGCGCAGTAGAAGGCTACGACCTCGAGGATGACGAGATTGATCGGTATTGCCGAAGAAATTCGGGGAAAACTTGTCCAAGGGAGCGATGATATGGTATCACAACTTACCTCCAAATTCTATTGATTCATTTGCTATGCTTGCAGATGCCTTTGTTAAATCCCACGTCGGCGCTATAAATTTGAGACAAGGAAGTCGGATCTGTTCAAAGTGAAGCAAAGGAACAATTGGATGCTTAGGGAATTCATGTCAAGAATCCAGATGGAACGAATGAACCTACCCCCGGTTGCAGACGATTGGTCTATTCAGGCATTTACTCAGTGGTTCAACTCACGAAGTGCGGTTGCATCTCAGCAATTAAAGAATAATTTGGTAGAGTACCCAGTGGTTACCTGGGCCGATGTCTACAACAAGTACCAGTCAAAGATCAGAGTTGAGGACGCTCAACTAGGGGCTCTCTCGGGATCGGTTTTTCCCAATAGAGCAAATGACAAGTCTAAGAGAATAGTGGATCGGGAGTCGAGGCAGCCCCGAGACTAAAATCCGCCTTATAACTCATATAGAAGGGGAAACGGACCCAGACGACATTCAACAAGGAACAATAGAAGGAATGATCAGGGTCTAAATAATCGAGGGTTGGCGAATAGGAACAAAGATCACCAAGGGGCAAAGATGCGCCGAGGCTGTCGGAATATAACTTCAACGTGGATGTCGCGAATATAGTGTCAGCCGTCGGTCGCATCAAGGAGACCAAGTAGCAGAAGCCACTCCAGTTCGATCCTACAAAGTGGGATCACAATTTGATATGCAAGTATCACGATAATCACGAGCACAAAACCGAAGATTGAGACACTTAAGGGAAGAAGTGGCTCGTCTGTTCAATAATGGGCATCTTCGGGAATTCCAAAGCAAACGATCCAAAAACCATTTCAAGAATAGGGACACTAACAAGCAGATCGAGCAGGAAGAACATCAACATGTCATGTACATGATTATTGTAGGAGTAGACATTCTACAAGGACCAATGATAAAATGCACCAAAGTTTCTATTACAATAGAAAAATGAATTCGAGATTGCATTCCCGAAAGATCTGTCTCGTTTAGTGACGATGATGCTGAGGGCGTCATTCAACCTCACAGCTATACACTGGTAATATCTGTAATTATTAACAAATCTCGAGTTAAGCGTGTGTTAATTGATCAAGAAAGTTTTCCACATCATCCGATGGAGAGTCGTGAAATAACTAGGGTTGTTAGATCAGATCGTACCAGCGGTTTGATTACTGAACGGGTTCAATATTGCATAAGAGACAACAAAGGGTGAAATCATCCTACCAGTCAACACAATTGGAACCACTCAACAAATGAAGTTCTATGTAATCGAGGGAGATATGAGGTATAACTCCTTGTTCGGAAGACTGTGGGTTCACAACATGAGGGTGATACCGTCGACCTTGCATCAAGCGTTGTAATTTTCAACCCTAGGTGGAATCAAAACGGTTTATGAGGAACAACCTTCCGCAAAGGAGATGTTTGCTGTCGAAGAAGTAATACCAGTACCCACGATCATGACATCAAAAGGTAAGGGACTGATCGAAGAGAAAGTAACCAAATAGCAATCACATGCCTCGATCTCGACCGGACCGAAAAAATAAGAGGAACGTCCAACGGATGAGGAAGATGACTTTGGGGTCCCGAGATCTTTCGTAGAAACTGATGGCACTAATGCCACCAAGTCAACAATTGAGGAACTGGAACAAGACATGTTGTTCGAGCACCTACCGGATAGAAAGGTATAAATGTGCACAGGGTTAACCCCCAAGCTCAAGAAAAAAAACTTATTGATTTTCTGAAAGCTAAAGTCGATTGTTTTGCTTGGTCGCACTTAGATGTGACAGGATTCCCATCGGAGATAACAACTCAAAAATTAAGTTGGGATCCAAATTTCCATCCGATTAAACAAAAGATGAGGCCACAGTCTGAAGTCAAGAACGCATTCATCAAAGACGAGGTATCTGTACTCTTAAAGATAGGTTCAATTCGGGAAGTTAATACCCGGATTGGCTAGCAAACACAGTTGTTGTACCTAAAAAGGGAAACAAATTTAGAATGTGTGTCATTAACAAATGACTCGTTTCATTTGCCTAACATCGACCGAAAGATCAATGCGACGACGGGGCACGAAACATTAATCTTTCTCGATGCCTATTCCGGGTACAACCAAATATGGATGGACACAGGTGACCAAGAGAAAACTTCTTCATAACTATGTTCAGAACTTACTGTTATAACATGATGCCATTCGGGTTAAAAAATGTCGGTGCCACATATCAACGCCTGGTTAACCAAATGTTCAAGGAACAAATAGTGAAATCATCGGAGGTTTATATTGAAGATATGTTAGTTAAGTCCCTGCGAGCAGGGGACCATTTGAAATATTTGCAGGAAATCATTGACATACTGAGGAAGACAATATGAAGTTGATCCCGAAAAAGTATGCCTTTGCAATCAACTTGGGAAAGTTCCTCGGCTTCGTCGTTTCTAACCGAGGAATAGAGATCAAACCGGATAAGATAAAGGTCATAGAAGATATCATCGTGGTCAACCACGTTAAGGAAGTGCAAAGGCTGACCGGGCGAATAGCCGCATTGGGCCAATTAATTTCCAAGTCGTCGGACAAAAGCCACTGATTTTTCTCATTTCTAAAGAAGAAGAGTGACTTCTCTTGGACCCCAGAATGCCAAAAGTCTTTGGAGGAGCTCAAATGATACTTATGAAGCCCTCCTTTGTTACATACCCCGAAGGCGAACGGGGAGTTATACCTTTACTTAGCAATGTCCGAGGTAGCGTTATGTGGAGTCCTGGTCCGGGAAGAAAATGGTACGCAATTTCCCATCTATTATATTAGTAGAAACCTAGGCGATGCCGAAACGAGGTATCCACATCTAGAGAAATTAGCGCTTGCCTTCCTAAGCACATCTAGGAAACTAAAACTATATTTTCAATGTCACCCTATGTGTGTCGTGACCTCGTACCCGCTAAGGAATGTTATGCATAAACACGAGCTCTCAGGCCAGCTAGAAAAATGGACCATGGAAATTAGCAGGTAAAATATTGAATACAAACCTCGAACTACTATAAAGTCTGAGATATTGGTAGACTTCATGGCCGATTTCACACTGGACTAGATCCCTTATGTCGACAAAGAATAATTACTTGCCTTGGGGGTCTGGACCCTATTCACGGATGGTGCTTCCAACGCGAAAGGGTCTGGGTTGGGGATCGTACTAAGACCACCCGCGGGTAACATAATAAAGCAATCAATTAGAACTGTGAAATTAACAAACAACGAAGCCGAGTATGAGGCTATGATTGCAAATTTAGAACTGGCTAATAGCCTAAGGGCTGAGGTGATCGAAGCCAAGTGCGATTCCTTCTTCATTGTTAACCAAGTTACAAAATGTTCAAAGTAAAAAAAGACCGGATGCAGAGATACTTGGATCAATTACAAGTAGTGTTACATCAGTTCAAAGAATGGACGTTACGACACGTGCCTCGAGATCAAAACAACGAGGTCGATGCGTTGGCTAATTTAGTATCGTTAGTCGACTCCGATGAATTCAACTCCGGAACAATAGTGCAACTGATGAGCTCAGTGATAGAGGTCGGTCATACCGAGGTAAACTAAACGCGTTTGAGTTGGGACTAGCGAAACAAGTATGTAGATTACCTTCAGAAGGGAAAATGCCATTGGATCCCAAAGAATCAAGGTCCCTTCAAGCTAAATGTCACGACCCAAAATCCTAACTCATGTCGTGATGGCGCCCAACAGCGGGGTCAGGCAAGCCAACATTTAAACTACTACGGTTCCTACTCATTTTCCTTAAACATATCAATATATATACTAAGTTACAAAGCTTAGATTATTAACCGATTAGTGGTAACTAACAAGTTTTAAACAAAACAGTCATAATGAGGTGTGAGTCCAAAATATGCATATATGTACGGATATAATCTACACAAATACTACGTGTGTGCCAGGATATAGTGTCACGAGTATCACGGGCATACTAACTGGATAGACAAAAAGTAGAATATACAATCCCATTGTCTGAAACAAATAGACGGGAACATAAGCAAAAGAAACTCCATGGTGCTACTGAGGATCGTTACGAGAAGCAGCTCACCGTGAAGTCAGGTCCGCTACAGTCAATATCTAGCTTCGGTCTGATAACCAGAAGCACCAGCCTCAGAACCTGTACTGTTAAGTACAGAAGTGCAGCATGAGTACATAAATAAATATGTACCCATTGAGTATCCCGTCTAATCTCGAAGAAGTAGTGACGAGAGGTCGACTCGACACTCACTAAGGTCCAACAATAGTAATATGAAAGTATAATGAAAGCGGTAGGCATGCGAAGGCAGATAAGCAACAATGTGAATATAAGGCACCGAAATCCGAGTAATTTCTGAAAATAAGTAAATAATAATTTCCACCCCCTTTTTTCTCAAATATCAAAGTAGATAACGGTTCTCACTTTCTCTTCCTCAAATTTCTGACAAGTCAATATCTATGAAACAGTAACAAATAGTTATACATACATAGGAATAAGACAACCGGCCGGAGTCGTAAGAAAATAACTGAATGGACGTAAAGCTCCCCTCGATCGCGAATCATACCTGCGACTCGAGTGCTGACTCAATTATACTGATTTATCATAAAGCTCCCCACGATCGCGAATCATACTTGCGACTAGTGTGCTGACTCAATTATATATAATTACAATAAAGCTTCCCACGATCGCGAATCATACCTGCGACTCGTGTGCTGACTCAATTATATACAATTACCATAAAGCTTCCCACGATCGCGAATCATACCTGCGACTCGTGTGCTGACTCGATTATATACAAATACCTTTCAATTCGTCGTGGCGTACGACCCGATCCCATAGAGTATCTTTAAATCCGCCGTTGCGTACGGCCCGATCCCATAAGAGTAGGGGAAATCACACCCCGCCCGCGGAATGTAAAGCGTGAAGCGGTCACATGCACACACAATATTCTTTTCTTTTCATAATACTTTCATAAACAATTTCTTTTATATCATTTTTCGTAAAACAACTCCTTTCATATTTTTTTTGTAAAACAAATCCCTTCATATTATTTTCCGTAAGAAAATTCCTTTTTATGTTATTTAAATTCCATAAATCTCAGAGAAACAGAACTACGTACAACAAGGTTTCATAACATATAATTCGTTACGAGAAGAACACATGACATGATGTGGGGCCTAACTACCCGGACATAACAATAATAGCCGCTACGTACGGACTCTCGTCACTTAGTACGTACGTAGCCCCCACAAACAACTACACACAGCACATAGAACACCTATGGGGACAATTCCCTCTTACAAGGTTAGAAAGGAGACTCACCTCGTGTCGAATCTACCTCTCGGATCAAGAACGTGCCCGCAACTCCAAACTCTACACCCGAGGACTCGTAATTGGAGTAGTAAAAATCTGTATGATATTTTATTTTGGAAAAGATTGCACAGTACTCATTTAGAACCGTAAAATTTTATGTTGCTACAATCCTAAATCACGTTACTTAATGTTTATAATCTGATTTGGAGTGTCTTTTGAGAAGGGAAAATTGAAGAGTTATCAAAATGCTCACGTTCTTCAACCTTGATTAAAGTCCTTATTGGAAATTCTTGGAATGAAATTGAATGCAAGGAAAATGACTCTAAGGTTTAGGATGATTGTAGTATAGTTTTTTTTGGTTGAAAGACCTTTGGAAATACATAGCGTTTCCTCCTTCCGTAAGGAAGTAAAATATTTTGTTGAAAGTCTTTTGATTGGGCATTTCTTGGAAATGAAAGACACTATAATATTTTGACAACTTAGCAAGGAATGACTATTAGTCATTCCTTTATACCATGGCGAGCTGCCACGTGGGGATGGGATGGGATATTTAATCTTTATCCACTTATTAGGTAATTAGGTAATGTCCTGTTACCCGATAATTAACCAATTACCCGTATAATTAAGAATTATTTTCACTTACTTAAAATTATACTTATTTTTAATATACTTTATATATATATATATACTTTATACATTATATCACCTTAGTCATATGGTACCTTGCATGGTACTAGTCCATAATTATCGGGTATCATCGCTCGACTCGTATTTTGTCCCAAATTGGTCACTTTCAACAAAACTCGTTTTCATTAATTCGTGTACCCTTTATCCTTCATGACACTAAATTTTTCCGGCAAGTCATAAATGAAATAACGGAACTATTCCCGGTCCCGAAATTTCGTTCGCACCTCAATAACATAAAATCACATTCCAAACCAAATTCCAAACTTAAGGAAATTCTTATTTCTATATTGGCCGCCGAAATGCTCCTGGGTCATCGAAAACCCGTGAAGAACATACGCCCAAGTCCGAAATTATCATACAAAGCTACTGGAGCTGTCGGAACTCGATTTCGAGGTTGTTTCCTCAAAATGTTTACCGAAGTCAAACTTAGCCAAAAAGACCAACCTTAAGGAACCAAGTGTTCCTATAACACCCTAAACACTTTCAAATCCCGAACCACCCATCACCGCAAGTCATAAATCACAAGAAGTCGTTATGAGAAGTCTCATTTAGGGAAACGGGGTCCGACAATGCAAAACGACCGATCGAGTCGTTACACTAAAGGTGTCAGCTTTTTCTTGATTGAAGGCCAACTGTACCGAAGTTCACCCTTCGGACTACTAGCAAGATATTTGGTGTCACGACCCAAATTTCCCTCCGTTGGGTACCGTGATGGCACCTAGTCTTAAGGACTAGGCAAGCCTAACATTTCACAGGACAACAATAATAGTAAGGAAATGTAATAGCCTTGATATAAAATCTTGACACACATTTTCAATTTCCCAAGACCCGGTAGATACAAGTCATAAGCTCTATGAATCGTTCTGCTAAATCTAAATACGACTGTCTAGAAATAATAAGTACAGTTGGAATTATACAAGAAGGTGACTCTGAAGCCTGCAAACGCAGCAGCAGGTTTACCTCGAGTCTCCACGACGATGATCCATGCAGCTACTAACGGCCAACACCTGGATCTGTGCAAAACAAAAATGCATAGAAGAGTAGTATGAGCACACCACAGTGGTGCCCAGTAAGTATCAAGACTAACCTCGGTGAAGTAGTGACGAGGACTAGTCCAGACACCCACTGGTCTAATAAGAACAAGTATGATTAGTAATGACCGAACCAAATGTTTATCTAAACATCTTCAAATATAATTAAACCCAGGAAAACATATAAAGCGGAAGGAAAACAGCAGTCAAAGTAACAGAACAACATAGCAGAAAGAAAAATACGCAAGAAGGAAAGGACATCACGGAAATCAAAGACGAATTCATGATACCGTAAAACACTCAACTCAGTATCTGCACCAATCTACTCACATCAAGCATTAACAATTTAAGCTCAATAAAAACCAAGTCAAAACTCGAGTAGAACCCTTTAAAACATGAACTTGTATCGAAAACTTTTGAAAATGTTAATATTTTCAAGATTTAGGAAAAACCTCGTTTGAACATACTTTCTCTGAATGTACATATATATATATATATATATATATTTTATTCTTTTTTACGAAGGAAATAGTTGGAACATAGTTCCCTCAAAAATACGTTGTATAAAATATGGGTTTTCCAAATACTACATTTCAAAATATCATTTGTTCAAAATATACTTTACCAAATACTGCTCTTTCGAATATCATTTGTTCAAAATACTTTTCCAAATGCTGTTTTCTCAAATATCATTTTTCTGCAAGACAATACTTTTCAAATATACTTTTCCAAATAAATCTCCTCAATGGTAACTCACCGGAATTCCGTCCGTAACTCAGATATTTGTCATGCAATGCAGTACAGGGGAAAAGTTTCCGGAACTCAGTCCGTAGTTTCAATTTAAATATGCAATGCAATATGAGGGAAAGGCTCAGGTCTATGCCCGCAATCTCTATGCAATGCAACATGATATGAGAGAAAGGCTCAGGTCTATGCCCGCAATCCCTATGCAATGCAATATGAGGGAAAGGCTCAGGTCTATGCCCGCAATTCCTATGCAATGCAATATGATATGAGGGAAAGGCTCAAGTCTATGCCCGCAATCCCCATGCAATGTAATATGAGGGAAAGACGCAGGTCTACGCCCGCAATCCCTATGCAATGCAATGCAGTACACCGAAAAGGAAAACAGCCAGATCATAGTAAAACAGTGCACAAGCCACAGTGAATACCCCAACAAACAAGAAGGCAAAATGCAAGGTGCGGCGATAAGTTCAACACGAGAACTTCAATCCAATAGTGGCAAGACTCACTCATAAGCAGAAATCACTCAAGGGAGAAACCAAGTATTAAAGGAACAATGTAACGAGGGGAACACATATCAAACAAGGCAACGAGTCATATTATTCAAGTCAATAGATAGGGAACCAATCATCCCGGCAAGGGAAAAAAGCTATAACCAATCTCGCCTAACAACACGCTTCAAAGGATAATCTCAGCTTAAGCAAGTATTCGACAATAGGAGGTACTAAGGATTTACCGTCAATATAGGTGATGGTCATCTATACCTAAGTAATATATAAGACAAATCATGTAATCATCATGTACGACTCACGGGCCTGCTTGACACCAACCTATAGTTATTCCAATTCCTGTTAACAATTATATGACTAGATGAGACTAACTCTAATTAATTAGGCAGCTTGTGAGGAAAATACAACATAACGGTAAAGAGGGAAGATATTTAGTTAAGTCAATCAAGTTCAATAATCAGCAAGAGGGGAAATCGAAAGCAAGAGAATCTAATCAAACAGGAGAAAATGAAACTAGCAATCAGGAACTCAACCATAACATTTACCACTTTATACGCAGACAATATAGAAACTTATGAATCCTAAAGGTCAATCTATCTGCAAATAAGTCCGGGTACGCACTCGTCACCTCGCGTACTCGGGCTTTAATCAACACAGAAGACTCAAATCCTAAGGGGTAGTTCCCCCACACAAGGTTAGGCAAGATACTTACCTCAATTCAGCCAGTTCAATAATTTAGCTTTTCCTTTACCAATTTCACCAACGCTCGGCTCAATCAGAACATGCACTTCTTGGATTTGGATGAGGGTGCAAGGGCTCCAGTGACTTCACATTTTCCCCACAACTAGCGAAACCCAAGACCCCTTCTGGTGGCGAAACCCAATACCCCCTGGTGGCTAAAGTGGAAGTTAAATCCTTAGTGTAAAGAGTAATAACAATATATTGAACAAGATCATCACTGAACTTGACAAAAAATAAGTGACCGAGCAATGAAGCAAATGATAACACCACCAAATGATTTCACCTCTCAATAATTTAATCCAACAATGTGATAAAATCTCCCCACCAAATCTGCGCAACTCAATTTATTAATAGAAGAAAACAATCCATATGTTGAGTAGTAATAATGATTCAGATGGGGACCAATAGAAATAAGGGAAATTAGAGCGAACTTGGAGTAGTATAATAGAATCTAGGAATATGGGCAGAGAGTTGAAGTGCTTATGGAGGAACCTTTAATTTATTTATTAGATCCAGGAGAAATTAAATAAGGAGTTGATTTGGTTAGATGTAAGAGAGAGTGTTTAGTGAAGGATGATTCAAAAAAAAGGTTTTAGCAGATTTTGTTTTTTGCCGATGCTAGGTATTGCTCGTAGGGACGGATGTGAGGTGAGAGATTTCGTTATTTTTTTTTCTGGAACGCCACACACACAGGTGAATTCCAATTTACCTATTCCTAATTCCAAAATTACAATTCGGACCCCATAGCCTTAAAGTCAAACCATGGTCAAACTTAGGAGGATTTTAAACCGTTAAATTGCCAACTTCCGCGAAATGATGTCGAAACCTTTTAGAAATATTCAACTGAAATTCCGGGCATACGCCCAAGTCCAAAATCACTACCCGGACTTACTGGAATCGTTAAAAGTTCGATCCGAGGTGAAATACTCAAAGGTCAAACCCTGGGTCAATTCCTTCATCTTCGGACTTCTAAAATGAGAGTCACTCCTAAAATCCTTTCCGACCCTTTCAAAAACCCGAACCAATGATGCACGCAAGTCATAATGCATTGTGTGAAGATACTCGTGACCTCAATCTACCAAACCAAACGCGATTGCTCAAAACGACCAGTCGGGTCGTTACATTTGGAGCCCAGGAAAACCGATTATATGATAAGGAGGTTCAACGAGGGGACTTGCGAAAACCATTCGGGAGCGGAATCATTGTTTCAAATATTTATCGGGGTCGGGTATTATTGGAATGAAGTGGAAAATGATGCAAAGGAATTTGTTAAAAATTTCAACGAATGTCAAAGACATGCCCCGATGATCTACCAACTGGGAGAGCTGCTTTAACCGGTCCTTTCCCCTTGTCCATTCATGAAGTGGGAAATGGATATCGTAGATCCATTACTGTGGGCACTCGGTAAGGCTCAATATATCTTGCTAATGATTGATTACTTCTCCAAGTGGGTTGAAGCTTAAGCATTTGAGAAAGTTATAGAGAAGGAAGTCATCGACTTCATCTGGGATCATATAATCTGTCGGTTCAGGAAACCAACCGAATACGTGTGACAATGGGAGACAATTAATTGGCAACAAGGTAAATAAGTTCTTTGAAGATCAGAAAATCAAAAAGGTTTTATTGACCTATTATCATCCGAGCAGGAACAATCAAATGGAGTCGACTAACAAAAACATACTGTAGAACCCGAAGAAAAGGTTGACCGACTCAAAACAAAGGTGGAAAGAAATTTTACTCAAGGTTTTATAGGCTTATCAAACAACTTTGAGGTCAAGTACCAGTGAGGCACCATTTTCTCTAGTCTACGATGTAGAGGTTCTGATTCCAGTAGAAGTGGGAGAGCCGAGCTTAAGGTTCCAATATGCTACGGAAACATCGAACAACGAGTCCATGACCACTAGCCTAAATTTAGCGGATGAAAAGTGAGAGGTTGCCCTAGTCCGAATAGAAGCTTAAAAGCAATGAATGGGAAGATATTACAGTCGAAGGAAAAACCTTCGATATTTACAAGCCGGGGACTTAGCTTTGAGGAAAGTCACACTACACACCAAGAACCCAAGTAACGGAAAACTAGGCCCGAACTAGGAAGGATCGTATAGATTCACCAGTATAACCAGGAAAGTTTCGTACCAGCTTGAGTCCGAAAATGGCGTGCAACTTCCAAACAACTAGAATTTGCCGCACTTCAAGCGGTACTACTGCTGAAGTATGAATACTTTTATTTCTCTGAAGTTTATTATCCTTTTATTTAACCCGTGCATGTAATCAATCGAAGTCAAGTTCAAGAATTAGGTCTAAAAGCACGTGTTGCACTTCTTTCCCTTCGATCGGGTTTTCCCGAAGTTTGTTTTACCACAAGGGTTTTAACAAGGAAACATAAAGCATAATACTCTAGTTTGAAGACCGGTCCAGGATAGGGGATTGACAACTGCCCGTATTGGATCAATAATACTCGAGCCCTCAAAATTTTGCCTTGAGTACTAGGGGACTATCACACCTGAGTCAAGAATCGAGGATCTGAGTTCAGAAACTTCGTAGACTATTTTATCCGACATCAAAAGCCATGGCTTGAATAATAGGTTTCATTGTAAGGGTCAAACGATCAAATGAATCATGCCCGAATTGTTCATTCTCACCATGGCGGATAATTTTTCAATTGATTATCTACACTATATTTGAAGTGATAAAATGAGAAAATTTTCCTTCTATACTTCATCAGTCTACGTTTACACGAGCAATGTTACCTTTATGTCACATAGCATAAATATTGGGTTCAAAACTTTTTAAGCCTTTGGGCCATCATTAACTGGAGGCACAAAACCAAGGGCGGCAAGAGTCTCTGAGACCATGCCTAATCATCTAAAGGTCCCTAAGACTATGTGTCGCCCCGAACCAGAGACGACTTTCCAATAGTAAGATCGGGTAAATCAGGATACTGAATCACGAGGGCACCGAGCCGATAAAGAAGGGCCTAATACAAAAGGTCACGACCAACTTAAGGAATGAATCCATTAGAGCTTCGATCCCAATGCATAAATGACTCGGAGACGTCCAAGTTCATAAACATAAGAGTAAGGTCCTTACACATTTTAAGTTTATAAAGACTGTATCTGATCTAATCAAGTCGATCGATCTCGAACCACAACCAAAGAAAGGGCCACCTTTCGCAAAGGTTAACTATGTCCGAATAAATGATTGGAATGTTTTAATTAAGACTTCGTTTCATTTGTTTTAGATTCTCCAAAGTCAAAGCAACTCGTAGCCATTGCTTGACCTAGACTTTGTTCAAGCCTTAAAAGTTGAACGATTCGAGCAACGCCAAATTTTATGCTAAGGCATTGACGGTGTATTAAGTCCGAGACATAAGTAATTTATCAAAACTCCAAGGCATAAACAGATGCAGAAAAGTAAAGGACACAATATATAGTCGAAGCACGAGAAAACGGCCCCAAAGTACAAAACGTTCAAATTCAATTGAAAAAATACAAGCTAAGGCCTTTCCTGCCTAGTCTTCACCAAAACCCAACTCACTATCCGAACCCTCGGGCTGGTACCTCGCCTTGGCCTCAACTTCGAGCCTATTTGACTCTTCGATCTTGGTGCTAAGTCGACCCCTCCCACCTCCCCCTCCCCCTCCCCCCCCCCCAGTTTGGATCTCCTCGAGATCTTCCCATAAAGACACCCACTTCACATATTCAGCCTTTTTATGATCTGGGCTTCGGCTATATCAACAATGGTGTTGTACTGGACCAACATATCTTGGGCTTCCAAGACCTTGTTCGAAGCCACCTCTAAGATGGACTTCAACACGGTGTACTCTTGGCTGAGAGCGTCACGTTCTGCGATCGTCATGTTGAGTTGTGCCCGGAGATCCTCATTCAACTGATCTCATTTGTCAGCCTTCTCTTTTGCCACTCGGAGTTGTACCCTGGTCGACGCCATGTCCTCCTTGGTGGTATCCCGATCCAATGCTAAGCGGTCCATTTTGCCTCTCAGCTTACCGGCTGCAGCCTTGACCTCGTCCATCTTGGCCTAGATCTGGTCAATTAAGGTTAACAAGAAAATAACTTCTAACCCTCTCCCCTTCTGGGCAAGAAAGGATCTGATTCATCCTTTTTCAAACAAAAAGGGACCCAAGCTTGTCTGGGTTCCGAAAACTAACTTGTGAATTTTGGTGTAGGCTAATATGAGAGGAAATATCAAGACTGGTATATAGACAGTGGATGCTCAAGACATATGACCGATGAAAAGAAAAACTTCCTCTCACTGACAGCCTTCCAAGGAGGGAGTGTGTCATTTGGAAATGGGAAAAAGAGCCAGATAACATGTATTGTCAAGGTTGGCAAGTCACTCTCTCACGCTATAGAAGATGTGTACTATGTGGTAGGTCTTAAATACAATCTTGTCAGCATCTCTCAAATGCGAGACAAAGAAAATTAGGTAAAATTCAATTCCAAAATTTGCACTGTCACAAAGCTTGATACTGATTGTTGATACCCAATTTTTCCTCAAACTATTTTTTCAAACTTTCATATAAGCTTTCAAAATCACTCTTTATAATGATGAGTATTTTCCCTATTTTTTCATATTTTTATTTAAATTATTTCCACGTTCATTTAATATTTCATATTTAAATAATTCATAAATTATGTCATAAATAACTTCAAAATATTTTTTTTAAACCTAGTATGTTATTTATAATAATTTTTATCCATTAAAATCTAATTATTTCACAAATTAGCCAATTGAGTCTTATTTAATTCCAATTACAATAATTTTGCAATTATGGCCCAATCGGATATTTTATATTATTTTAATTCGAAATTTATGTATTTTTACACTTAATATTATTTAATTACTGTGATTTTACTTATTTAAACTTAATTTCATTTTTTATATAATTATTAGTTGTTTTAATTAATTAATTATCTTATTTTAAGGAGTATTTAAAATCTAGCCACTCTTAACCTATTTCAATTTCAATCCAATACCCAACTCCTTAACCCAATTACCCAAACCCCAGCCCAATTGAACTAACCCAAAATCCAAGCCCAAATCCTACCCAAACCCGACCCAACTCTTGCCAAATCCTGATCGTTGATTAATTTTGATCAACGGTCCGGATTAAACATTTCCTTAATTAATCCCAACTATCCCCCTGACCCCTCTCATTCTCTCAAGACCAACTCTCTCTCTTCTCGTCTCTTCCTCTCCTCCTCTCTATATAACCTTCTGGGTTCTTCTTCTTCTCCGATGGCCTTCACCGTCTCTCCGGCCACCTCCTGTCTCACCCCTTTCGACCACCTGCCGCCATGACGCCTCCTTTCTCCGGTTTACTCCATCTCTGAGACCTCCAGTGGTCTTTACCATGCTTGAACGATTACTGGGGTTCCTGCTTGGTTGGTTTTCCGGCTCTCTCCGGTGGGGTTTTGACGCGACCATGGCATATCCACCACGATCTTTGAGTTTCACGGCAGGTTCTACGATTTCTCTGGTTTCTTATGAAACCCTACTTTTTTCCTAAACCTCTTGAATCTCTGGTATTTTTTAACAATTTAAACTTTTTTATTAATGTTTACACTGTTCTCAACTCAATCTCTGAAAATCTTCAGTTTTAAAACGCCTTTGCTTCCTTTTTTTTAAAATTAGGGTTTCTCAGAACCTTTTCTATGTTGGTTCTAACTAAGATTCTCTTCGCTCTTAAGTCTATTCTCTGCTTATAGTGATGATTCTGTGATTGTTATCTCGCCTATGTTGAAACCCTAACCTTTCTGTGTCTGATTTTGTGTATTAGCATGACTCTCGCTTTGTTTAAGTTTCTGTACCTCGAATATGTTCTACTGAGTTTCTAAGGTCTAACTTACTCGTGTTATCTATATATGATTGTTTATTCATCTCGGAGCTTGTCCGCTGCTATGATTATTAGCTTCTCTATATATGTGTTGAAATTTGGAGCATGAATCCCTCTTGATTGACTCTAATTTCTCTACTGAATGATCTGATTGAGAATATATCTTTCAAAGCCCTAAAAACTCTGCATGTTTGTTTAGACTGATTGATTCACTTATAATTTTCTCTATTTACTGAACTATTATGGCTTTCTGAATCTAGTCTTAATTGTTTACCCTATTACTTAGTAAACCCTGAGTCTTTCCTTGTTTAGTCTTGACTGATTTTACCTTACCCTATATAACTATGTGTTTACTGTTTGAGTCTGAATCCCTTGACTTAAGGGGGTATTTGTCTTGATAGCCGACTGATTGATTATGAGTTCCTTAATTACCATGCTACTTTGATTCTTTCCTTATTTAGTTTTGTACCACCTTCTATTTACCTTATAAGTTATGTGCTTTAGCCGTTTGTATTTTCAATCCCTTAATTTAAGGGCACCGTGTATTTCTCACACTGATTTGATTCTGCCTTCTTTAATTACCCATCTACTATGATTATTACCTTATTTTGATCACCTATTTTCAACTATAAAAGGTCTTAGCTTTTCACAAACAAAGGACATAGACTTGTGATCAAAAACTTTCTCTCACACAAAAGCTCTCTGCTCTACTACTTTTCTTTTGCTTTTGTTAATGTTAGCCGGCTATAAGCCAAGGCTAACCATTGTACTCTTACTCTTGCTCTTTCATTCTGCTTGCTTCCTTTTCACTGGTATGTCCTATCTTAATTTCAAAGTTTCATCAATAACATGATCCTTTACTTGTTTCAGTTCTTATTATTCATAATTTGCTTCTATCTGTGGTTCTGCTGCTCAACATGCACTTAATCTCTTTGTTTTATCTATGAATGCCAGTCGTGTCTTATCACTTTAGGATCTGCATGCTCTAACTGAATCAGTAATTAGACTATTGCTTATATGTTGTTGTCTATTCCAGTGTCCTAAGATTGTTTAATGTCATGTTTAGTTTGAATTGTGCTGTTTTTCCTGATTCCTTGAAGTCTCTCTGATTTTCTGTAACTATGTTAGATCAAGTATTCTTGAATCTGTGTATTGTCATTTGCATTAATCATAAGAACTTCTGCCTATTATGTGATTTATTTGTCCCCGACCCCCATTATCCTTGTGTGAAGACTGTCCTTTGTGTACTGCTGAAATTGTTTTGACTGGTCTGTTACCTCTCTGATCCTACTGCTGTTTTCAAAAGCTATTTTTTCCAACTGAATCCCTTTCAAACATTGTCTCTTTCAAAACTCCCTTTTCTTCTCAACATCACTCATGGCACTTCACACTACTTTTAGAAATTAGGTCCTACCCCTTTCGTGTAAGCATTGCCTTGAGTACCCCTGAGTACTCATTGAACTTTGACACACAAGGCTGGTAATTCCACACTGCACCTTGTTAAAATCTTGGCAATTTTGCTTGGGTGCTGGTATTGGCCAGGGACCCATTTGGGGCCCTATGGGGCTTTGCCGCACCCAGACCATGTAAGGTTGTGAAACTCGAAAGGAGTGGGGATTGGAGATTGGGCCTGATTGAAGGATCCCTATAGAAGTAGCTTCTTATTTTTCCTTTCATTAATGTAATTTATTATTATTGGCCTGTAATAACTTGTAAACGAATAATTGGGGCTGGATAGTGAATGTGGGAGGGGACTATGCATGTTTAGTATAGTATGGGTAGAAAACATGACTATAGGATTTTACTTACCAATGTGTGTAATAGTAGCATGCTTACGACATGCATACCATGCATTAGAAATCGTGTTTAGGTTCTTATTTCAGCATAACTGTTATATTCCTGTCATTTTATAAGCCCTGCTCACAATTAACCAAGTGACAAAACTGTCATAATGTACTACTACTGCATCTTCACAAGCATTGCATGTAGAAGACATGCCTATAGGGTTCTACTTATTAATGTGTGCACTAGATATCCTGCTCTTTAGGACTTTACTTTCAAAATGCCTGTTTTCCATTGCGCCCTGTTAAACGCCTAGTTAATGTTCTAATCTAGTAATCTCACTAAAATATGGTTAAAGGTTTTAAAACGTTTTCTGCAAATGTATATTTTTCTCGCATGTCATTAAAATCAGGACTAAAGTATGCATGCTCACCTTTCAAAACAAAATAGGCAATGTGTACGACGCCTAGGCAAACCTTAGGCCTAACTCTTATCAACCGTTATGTCCTGTTTGTATTAAAAATGACACGTAAAGCTAATCAATCTCTTTTGATAACTTGAGAACATTGCTGTGTGTCATTATTTTCATTCTTGTTTGCCCAGCAATTAGATTTTCAAAAAAAACTCTCCCTGTTACAGAGTCACTTTTTTTTCTTTGTCTGAATCCTTGTTCTATCTTAAAATTATTGGTTCTTGAAGTTGTGCACTCACTCTGCTTTACTAAAACTCCTTTAAACTACTAATTCTTGCTTTATTTTGAATCACTGATTTCAAAGTAAGTCACTGTTACACCCCATATTTTCGTACGTGAGAGTACATCGTAAGTCAATTGATGTAAGCTCAGAAATAAGATTCTATTTGATGGAATATCAAGTAAGTTAATCATGTTACGTTGGAGGTTACAAATATTTAAGATCATGAATAACGAGTACCAAGAGGGTTGGAAAGCTTAGAAGCTAAACCAATTGAAGAAAATAAGTCTCGTCGAAAGTCGACGAGTTGGGAATGTTATAACATGTACTTTAGGGTGAGACTATGGTTCATTACATGATAAGGAGGTTATGCTATGAGTTAATTTTTATCGTATGATAGTTGTGTTCTACGTTTTGAAGTCAAGCAAGTTGTGGAACAAAAGTTGGCAAAGGTCTTCACAAGCTACATTCATAATATGTTAAATATTAGGTCAAATGTATTTGCTAGTTTCTACCAATATACTTGTAATTAGGGAATGATATACCTACCAAATTGAAGATCTATGAGTCTAGATTCCAACGCATTAAACCGTTCATCT
>ML261053.1:0-14003 GCA_005239495.1 Nicotiana undulata
CCAAAAACTTGAATTGTATTCCCTTGTTCTCCAGGTAGGCACCTGATTGCCAAAACTCGAACTTTATTCCCTTAATCTCCAAGTAGGTGCCTGATTTCTAAAACATGAAATGTATTCCCTTGTTCTCCAAGTGGTCGCTTGATTACAAAAACTTGAACTGTATTCCCTTGTTCTCCAGCTGGGCGCCTGACTGTCAAAAACATGAATTGTATTCCCTTGTTCTCCAGGTGGGCACCTGATTGCCAAAACTCGAACTGTATTCCCTTGTTCTCCTTGTGGTCTCTTGATTACAAAAACTTGAACTGTATTCCCTTGTTCTCCAGGTGGGCGCCTGATTNCAGGTGGGTGCCTGATTGCAAAATTCATGAACTGTATTCCCTTGTTCTCCTTGTGGGCGCCTGATTTCCAAAAACATGAATTGTATTCCCTTGCTCTCCAGGTGGGCACCTGATTCCAAAACTCGAACTGTATTCCCTTGTTCTCCTTGTGGGCGCCTGATTGCCAAAACTTTAACTGTATTCCCTTGTTCTCCTGGTGGGCGCCTGATTTCCAAACCTCGAATGATATTCCCTTATTCTCCAAGTGGGCGCTTGATTGCAAAAACTTGAACTGTATTCCCTTGTTCTCCAGGTAGGTGCCTGATTGCAAAAACTCGAACTGTATTCCCTTGTTCTCCAGGTGTGCACCTGATTGCCAAAACTCGAATTGTATTCCCTAGTTCTCCAGGTAGGTGCCTGATTGCCAAAACATCAAATGTATTCCCTTGTTCTCCAAGTGGTCGCTTGATTAAAAAAACTTGAACTGTATTGCCTTGTTCTCCAGGTGGGTGCCTGATTGTCAAAAACTTGAATTGTATTCCCTTGTTCTCCAGGTGGGCACCTGATTGCCAAAACTCGAACTGTATTCCCTTGTTCTCCTTGTGGGCGCCTGATTGCCAAAACTTTAAATGTATTCCCTTGTTCTCCTGGTGGGCGCCTGATTGCCAAACCTCGAACAGTATTCCCTTGTTCTCCAAGTGGGCGTTTGATTGCAAAAACTTGAACTGTATTCCCTTGTTCTCCAGGTAGGTGCCTGATTGCCAAAAATATGTACTGTATTCCCTTGTTCTTCAGGTGGGCGCTTGATTGATAGAACTAGAACTGTATTCCCTTGTTGTCCACGTGGGCACCTGATTGCCAAAACTCGAACTGTATTCCCTTGTTCTCCTTGTGGTCGCTTGATTACAAAAACTTGAACTGTATTCCCTTGTTCTCCAGGTGGGCGCCTGACTGTCAAGAACTTGAATTGTATTCCCTTGTTCTCCAGGTGGGCACCTGATTGCCAAAACTCGAACTGTATTCCCTTGTTCTCCTGGTGGGCGCCTGATTGCCAAACCTCGAACGGTATTCCCTTGTTCTCCTGGTGGGCGCCTGATTGCCAAACCTCGAACGGTATTCCCTTGTTCTCCTGGTGGGCGCCTGATTGCCAAACCTCGAACGGTATTCCCTTGTTCTCCTGGTGGGCGCCTGATTGCCAAACCTCGAACGGTATTCCCTTGTTCTCCTGGTGGGCGCCTGATTGCCAAACCTCGAACGGTATTCCCTTGTTCTCCTGGTGGGCGCCTGATTGCCAAACCTCGAACGGTATTCCCTTGTTCTCCTGGTGGGCGCCTGATTGCCAAACCTCGAACGGTATTCCCTTGTTCTCCAGGTGGGCGCATGATTTCAAAAACTCAAACTGTATTCCCTTGTTCTCCAGGTGGGCTCCTGATTGCACAACCTCGAACGATATTCCCTTGTTCTCCAAGTGGGCACTTGATTGCAAAAACTTGAATTGTATTCCCTTGTTCTCCAGGTAGGTGCCTGATTGCCAAAACATGAAATGTATTCCCTTGTTCTCCAAGTGGTCACTTGATTACAAAAACTTGAACTGTATTCCCTTGTTCTCCAGTGGGCGCCTGATTGCCAAAAACATGAATTGTATTCCCTTGTTCTCCAAGTGGTCGCTTGATTACAAAAACTTGAACTGTATTCCCTTGTTCTCCAGGTGGGCGCCTGACTGTTAAGAACTTGAATTGTATTCCCTGTTCTCCAGGTGGGATCCTTATTGCCAAAACTCGAACTGTATTCCCTTGTTCTCCTTGTGGGCGCCTGATTGCCAAACCTCGAACGGTATTCCCTTGTTCTCCAAGTGGACGCTTGATTGCAAAAACTTGAACTGTATTCTATTGTTCTCCAAGTGGGCGCTTGATGGCAAAAACTTGAACTGTATTCCCTTGTTCTCCAGGTAGGTGCCTGATTGCAAAACTCGAACTGTATTTCCTTGTTCTCCATGTGGGCGCCTGATTGCCAAAACTTGAACTGTATTCCCTTGTTCTCTAGGTGGGTGCCTGATTGCCAAAAACTTGAATTGTATTCCCTTGTTCTCCAGGTGGGCACCTGATTGCCAAAACTCGAACTGTATTCCCTTGTTCTCCTTGTGGTCTCTTGATTACAAAAACTTGAACTGTATTCCCTTGTTCTCCAGGTGGGCACCTGATTTCCAAAACTCGAACTGTATTCCCTTGTTCTCCAGGTAGGTGCCTGATTGCCAAAACATGAAATGTATTCCCTTGTTCTCCAAGTGGTCGCTTGATTACAAAAACTTGAACTGTATTCTCTTGTTCTCCGGGTGGGCGCCTGATTGCCAAACCTCGAACGGTATTCCCTTGTTCTCCAGGTGGGCGCTTGATTGCCAAAACACCAACTGTATTCCCTTGTTCTCCAGGTGGGCGCCTGATTGCAAAAACTCGAACTGAATTCCCTTGTTCTCCAGGTGGGTGCCTGATTGCCAAAATCATGAACTGTATTCCCTTGCTCTCTTTGTGGGCGCCTGATTTCCAAAAACTTGAATTGCATTCCCTTGTTCTCCAGGTGGGCGCCTGATTGCCAAAACTCGATTTGTATTCCCTTGTTGTCCAGGTGGGCGCCTGATTGCCAAAATATGAAATATATTCCCTTGTTCTCCATGTGGTCGCTTTATTAGAAAAACTTGAACTGTATTCCCTTGTTCTCCAGGTGGGCGCCTGATTGTCAAAAACTTGAATTGTATTCCCTTATTCTCCAAGTGGGCGCCTGATTGTCAAAAACTTGAATTGTATTCCCTTGTTCTCCAGGTGGGCACCTGATTGCCAAAACTCGAACTGTATTCCCTTGTTCTCCTTGTGGGCGCCTGATTGCCAAAACTTTAACTGCATTCTCTTATTCTCCAGGTGGGCGCCTAATTGCCAAAAACTTGAATTGTATTCCCTTGTTCTCCAGGTGGGCACCTGATTGCCAAAACTCGAACTGTATTCCCTTGTTCTCCTTGTGGGCGCCTGATTGCCAAAACTTTAACTGCATTCTCTTATTCTCCAGGTGGGCGCCTAATTGCCAAAAACTTGAATTGTATTCCCTTGTTCTCTAGGTGGGCACCTGATTTCCAAAACTCGAACTGTATTCCCTTGTTCTCAAGGTAGCTGCCTGATTTCCAAAACATGAAATGTATTCCCTTGTTCTCCAAGTGGTCGATTGATTACAAAAACTTGAATTGTATTCCCTTGTTCTCCAGGTGGGCGCCTGATTGTCAAAAACTTGAACTGTATTCCCTTGTTCTCCAAGTGGGCCCCTGATTTCCAAAACTCGAACTGTATTCCCTTGTTCTCCTTGTGGTCGCTTGATTAAAAAAACTTGAACTGTATTCCTTTGTTCTCCAGGTGGGCGCCTGATTTCCAAAACTTGAACTGTATTCCCTTGTTCTCCAGGTGGGTGCCTGGTTGCCAAAAACTTGAATTGTATTCCCTTTTTCTCCAGGTGGGCGCATGATTTCAAAAAATCAAACTGTATTCCCTTGTTCTCCAGGTGGGTGCCTGGTTGCCAAAAACTTGAATTGTATTCCCTTTTTCTCCAGGTGGGCGCATGATTTCAAAAAATCAAACTGTATTCCCTTGTTCTTCAGGTTGGCGCCTGATTGCCAAAAACTTGAACTGCATTCCCTTGTTCTCCAGGTGGCCGCCTGATTGCCAAAACTCGAACTGTATTCCCTTGTTGTCCAGGTGGGCGCCTGATTTCCAAACCTCGAATTGTATTCCCTTGTTCTCCAGGTGGGCGCTTGATTGCCAAAATTTGAATTGTATTCCCTTGTTCTCCAGGTGGGCGCCTGATTGCAAAAACTCAAATTGTATTCCCTTGTTCTCCAGGTGGGCGCCTGATTGCCAAAAACTTGAATTGTATTCCCTTGTCCTCCAGGTGGGCGCATGATTTCCAAAACTCGAACTGTATTCCATTGTTCTCCAAGTGGGTGCCTGATTGCCAAAACATGAAATGTATTCCCTTGTTCTCCAAGTGGTCGCTTGATTATTAAAAGCTTTAATTGTATTCCCCTGTTCTCCAGGTGGGCGCCTGATCGCAAAAACTCGAACTGTATTCCCTAGTTCTCCAGGTGGGGGCCTGATTCCCAAAACTTGGATTGTATTCCCTTTTTTTGCTGGCGAGCGCCTGATTGCCAAAAATCAAACTATATTCCCTGGTTCTCCAGGTGGGCGCCTGATTGCCAAAGCTCGAACGGTATTCCCTTGTTCTCCATGTGGGCGCTTGAGTGCCAAAACTTGAACTGTATTCCCTTGTTCTCCAGGATGGCGCATGATTGCCAAAACTCGAACTGTATTCCCTTGTTCTCTAGGTGGGTGCCTTATTACCAAAACATGAGTTGTATTCCCTTGTTCTCCAAGTGGGCGCCTGATTTCCAAAAGCTGTAACTGTATTCCCTTGTTCTCCAAGTGGGCGCCTGATTTCCAAAACTTTAAGTGTATTCCCATATTCTCCAGGTGGGCGCCTGATTGCCAAAACTTTGATGGTATTCCCTTTTTCTTCTGGTGGGCGCCTGATTGCCAAAACTCGAACTGTATTCCCTTGTTCTCCAGGTGGGCGCCTGATTGCCAAAACTCGAAGTGTATTCCCTTGTTCTCCAGGTAGGCGCCTGATTGCCAAACCTTGAACGGTATTCCCTTGTTCTCCAGGTGGGCGCTTGATTGCATAAACTTGAACTGTATTCCCTTGTTCTCCAGGTGGGCGCCTGATTGCCAATACTCGAACTGTATTCCCTTGTTCTCCAGGTAGGCGCTTGATTGCCAAAAACATGAATTGTATTCCCTTGTTCTCCAAGTGGGCGCCTGATTTCCAAAACATGAAATGTATTCCCTTGTTCTCCAAGTGGGCGCCTGATTGCCAAAACTCGAAGTGTATTCCCTTGTTCTCCAAGTGGGCGCCTGATTTCCAAAACATGAAATGTATTCCCTTGTTCTCCAAGTGGGCGCCTTATTGCCAAAAATTTGAAATATATTCCCTTGATCTCAAGGTGGGCGCCTTATTGCCAAAAACTTGAACTATATTCCCTTGTTCTCCAATTGGGCGCCTGATTGCCAAAAAATTGTACTGTATTCCCTTGTTCTTCAGGTGGGCGTCGGATTGCAAAAAACTTGAACCGCATTCCCATGTTTTCCAGGTGTGCGCCTGATTGCCAAAACTAGAACTGTATTCCCTTATTCTCCAAGTGTGCGCCTGATTGCCAAAACTTTATGTGTATTCCCTTGTTTTCCAGGTGGGCGCCTGATTGCCAAAACTTGGATGGTATTCCCTTTTTCTCCTGGTGGGCGCCTGATTGCCAAAACTAGAACGGTATTCCCTTGTTCTCCAGGTGGGCGCCTGATTGCCAAAACTCGAACTGTATTCCCTTGTTCTTCACGTGGGCGCCTGATTGCCAAACGTTGAACGGTATTCCCTTGTTCTCCAGGTGGGCACTTGATTGCCAAAACATGAACTGTATTCCCTTGTTCTCCAGGTGGGCGCATGATTACAAAAACTCGAACTGAATTCCCTTGTTCTCCAGGTGGGCGCCTGATTGCCAGAACTCAAACTGTATTCCTTTGTTCTCCAGGTGGGCGCCTGATTGCCAAACCTCGAACGGTATTCCCTTGTTCTCCAGGTTGGCACTTGATTTCCAAAAGCTGTAACTGTATTCCCTTGTTCTCCAAGTGGGCGCCTGATTTCCAAGACTTTAATTGTATTCCCTTGTTCTTCATATGGGCGCCTCATTGCCAAAATTTGGATTGTATTCCCTTGTTCTCCAGGTGGGCGCCTGATTGCCAAACCTCGAACGGTATTCCCTTGTTCTCCAGGTTGGCACTTGATTTCCAAAAGCTGTAACTGTATTCCCTTGTTCTCCAAGTGGGCGCCTGATTTCCAAGACTTTAATTGTATTCCCTTGTTCTTCATATGGGCGCCTCATTGCCAAAATTTGGATTGTATTCCCTTGTTCTCCAGGTGGGTGCCTGATTGCCGAAACTTTAACTGTATTCCCTTGTTCTACAGGTTCGCGCCTTATTGCCAAAGCTCGAACGGTATTCCTTTGTTCTCCAAGTGGGCGCTTGATTGCCAAAACTTGTATTGTATTCCCTTGTTCTCCAGGTGAGCGCATGATATCCCAAACTCGAACTGAATTCCCTTGTTCTCCAAGTAGGCGCCTGATTGCCAAAACTTTAAGTGTATTCCCTTGTTCTCCAGGTGGGCGCCTCATTGCCAAAAACTTGAACTGTATTCCCTTGTTCTCAAAGTGCGCGCCTGATTGCAAAAAGATTGAATTGTATTCCGTTGTTCTTTAGGTGGGCGCCTGATTTCCAAAAACTTGAATTGTATTCCTTTGTTCTCCAGGTGGGCACCTGATTGCCAATACTCGAACTGTATTCCCTTGTTCTCCAGGTGGGCTCCTCATTTCCAAAACTTGAAATGTATTCCCTTGTTCTCCAAGTGGGCGCCTTATTGCCAAAAAATTGAAATATATTCCCTTGTTCTAAAGGTGGGAGCCTTATTGCCAAAAACTTGAGCTATATTCCCTTGTTCTCCAGTTGGGCGCCTGATTGCCAAAAAATTATACTGTATTCCCTTGTTCTTCAGGTGGGCGTCTGATTGCAAAAAACTTGAACCGCATTCCCATGTTTTCCAGGTGGGCGCCTGATTGCCAAAACTAGAACTGTATTCCCTTGTTCTCCTTGTGGCCGCCTGATTGCCATTAACTGTATTCCCTTGTTCTCCAGGTGGGCGCCTGATTGCCAGAACTAGAACTATATTCCCTTGTTCTCCTTGTGGGCACCTGATTTCCAAAACTTTAACTGTATTCCCTTGTTCTCCAGGTGGGCGCCTGATTGCCAAACCTCGAACGGTATTCCCTTGTTCTCTAGGTGGGCGCTTGATTGCCCAAACTTGAACTGTATTCCTTGGTTCTCCAGGTAGGCGCCTGATTGCAAAAACTCGAACTGTATTCCCTTGTTCTCCAGGTGGGCGCCTGAGTGCCAAAACATGAACTGTATTCCCTTGTTCTCTAAGTGGGCGCCTGATTGCCAAAAGCTTGAATTGTATTCCCTTGTTCTCCAGGTAGGCGCCCGATTGCCAAAAACTTGAATTGTATTCCCTTGTTCTCCAGGTGGGCAACTGATTGCCAAAACTTGAAATGAATTCCCTTGTTCTCCAGGAGGGCGCATGATTGCCAAAATTGGAACTGTATTCCCTTGTTCTCCAGGTGGGTGCCATATTACCAAAACATAGGTTGTATTCCCTTGTTCTCCAAGTGGGCGCTTGATTGCCAAAAGCTGTAACTGTATTCCCTTGTTCTCCTTGTGGGAGCCTGATTGCCAAAACTTTAATAGTATTCCCTTGTTCTCCAGGCGGGCGCCTCATTGCCAGAACTAGAACTGTATTCCCTTGTTCTCCTGTGGGCGCCTGATTGCCAAAACTTTAACTGTATTCCCTTGTTCTCCAGGTGGGCGCCTGATTGCAAAAACTCGAACTGTATTCCCTTGTTCTCCAGGAGGGCGTCCGATTGCCAAAAACTTGAATTGTATTCCCTTGTTCTCCATGTGGGCAACTGATTGCCAAAACTTGAAATGAATTCCCTTGTTCTCCAGGTGGGCGCATGATTGCCAAAACTCGAACTGTATTCCCTTGTTCTCCAGGTGGGCGCCTGATTGCCAAAACTTGGATGGTATTCCCTTGTTCTCCAGGTGGGCATATGATTGCCAAAACTTGAAATGAATTCCCTTGTTCTCCAGGTGGGCGCATGATTGCCAAAACTCGAACTGTATTCCCTTGTTCTCCAGGTGGGTGCCTTATTACCAAAACATGAACTGTATTCCCTTGTTCTCCAGGTGGGCGCCTGATTGCCAAAACTTTAATTGTATTTCCTTATTCTCCAGGTGGGCGCCTGATTGCCAAAACTTGGATTATATTCCCTTGTTCTCCAGGTCGGCGCCTGATTGCCAAAACTCAAACTGTAATCTCTTGTTCTCAAGGTGGGCGCCTGATTGCCAAAACTTTAATTGCATTCGCTTGTTCTGCAGGTGGGTGCCTGATTGCCAAAACATGGATTGTATTCCTTTGCTTTCGAGGTGGGCGCCTGATCGCCAAAACTTTAACTGTATTCTCCTGTTCTCTAAGTGGACGCCTTATTGCCAAACTTGGATTGTATTCCCTTATTCTCCAGGTGGGCGCCTGATTGCAAAAACTCAAACTTTATTCCCTTGTTCTCCAAGTGGGCATTTGATTGCCAAAACATTAGTTGTATTCCCTTGTTCTCCAGGTGGGCGCCTGTTGCCAAAACATGGATTGTACTCCCTTGTTCTCTAGGTGGGCGCCTGATTGCCAAAACTTGAACTGCATTCCCTTCCTCTCCAGGTGGGCACCTGATTGCCAAAACTCTAACTGTATTCCCTAGTTCTCCAGGTGGGCGCCTTATTGCATAAACTCGAGCTGTATTCCCTTGTTCTCTAGGTGGGCGCATGATATCAAAAACTCGAACTGTATTCCCTTGTTTTCCAGGTGGGAGCCTTATTGCCAAAACATGAAATGTATGCCCTTGTTCTCCAGGTGGGCGCCTGATTGCCAAAAACTTGAACTACATTCCCTTGTTCTCCAGGTGGGCGCCTGATTTCCAAAACTCGAACTGTATTCCCTTGTTCTCCAGGTGGGCTCCTGATTTCCAACACTTGGATTGTATTCCCTTGTTCTCTAGGTGGGCGTCTGATTACAAAAACTCAAACTGTATTCCCTTGTTCTCCAAGTGTGCGCCTGATTTCCAAGACTTTAACTGTATTCCCTTGTTCTTCAGGTGGGCGCCTGATTGACAAAACTTGGATTATATTCCCTTTTTCTCCAGGTTGGCGCCTTATTGCCAAAACTCGAACGGTATTCCTTTGTTCTCCAAGTGGGCGCTTGATTGCCAAAACTTGAAATGTATTCCCTTGTTCTCCAGGTGGGCGCCTGATTGCCAGAACTAGAACTGTATTCCCTTGTTCTCCTTGTGGGCGCCTGATTTCCAAAACTTTAACTGTATTCCCTTTTTCTACAGGTGGGCGCCTGATTGCCATACCTCGAACGGTATTCCCTTGTTCTCCAGGTGGACGCTTGATTGCCAAAACTTGAAATGTATTCCCTTGTTCTCCAGGTGGGCGCCTGATTGCCAAAAGCTAGAATTGTATTCCCTTGTTCTCCAGGTAGGCGCCCGATTGCTAAAAACTTGATTTGTATTCCCTTGTTCTCCAGGTGGGCAACTGAATGCCAAAACTTGAAATGAATTCCCTTGTTCTCCAGGTGGGTGCATGATTTCCAAAACTCGAACTGTATTCCCTTGATCTCCAGGTGGGTGCCTTATTACCAAAACATGAACTGTATTCCCTTGTTCTCCAAGTGGGCGCTTGATTGCCAAAAGCTGTAATTGTATTCCCTTGTTCTCCAAGTAGGCGCCTGATTGCCAAAACTTTAAGTGTATTCCCTTGTTCTCCAGGTGGGCACCTGATTGCCAAAACTTGGATGGTATTCATTTTTCTCCTGGTGGGCGCCCGATTGCCAAAACTCGAACTCTATTCCCTTGTTCTCCAGGTGGGCGCCTGATTGCTAAACCTTGAACGGTATTCCATTGTTCTCCAAGTGGGCGCATGATATCAAAACCTCGAACTGTATTCCCTTGTTTTCCAGGTGGGAACCTTATTGCCCAAACATGAAATGTATTCCCTTGTTCTCCAGATGGGCGCCTTATTGCAAAAACTCGAACTGTATTCCCTTGTTCTCCAGGTGGGCGCCTGAGTGCCAAAACTTGAACTGTATTCCCTTGTTCTCCAGGTGGGCGCCTGATTGCCAAAAGCTTCAATTGTATTCCCTTGTTCTCCAGGTAGGCGCCCGATTTCCAAAAACTTTAATTGTATTCCCTTGTTCTCCAGGTGGGCAACTGATTGCAAAAACTTGTAATGAATTCCCTTATTCTCCAGGTGGGCGCATGATTGCCAAAACTCGAACTGTATTCCCTTGTTCTCCAGGTGGGTGCCTTATTACCAAAACATGAACTGTATTCCCTTGTTCTCCAAGTGGGCGCCTGATTGCCAAAACTTTAACTGTATTCCCTTGTTCTCCAGGTGGGCGCCTGATTGCCAAAACTTGAATTGTATTCCCTTGTTCTCCAGGTGGGCGCCTGATTGCCAAAAACTTGAACTGTATTCCCTTGTTCTCCAGGTGGGCGCCTGATTTCCAAAACTTGAAATGTATTCCCTTGTTCTCCAAGTGGGCGCCTTATTGCCAAAAATTTGAAATATATTCCCTTGTTCTCAAGGTGGGCACCTTATTGCAAAAAACTTGAACTATATTCCCTTGTTCTCCAGTTGGGCGCCTGATTGCCAAAAATTTGTAATGTATTCCCTTGTTCTTCAGGTGGGCGTCTGATTGCAAAAAACTTGAACCGCATTCCCATGTTTTCCGGGTGGGCGCCTGATTGCCAAAACTAGAACTGTATTCCCTTGTTCTCCTTGTGGGCGCCTGATTACCAAAACTTTGATTGTATTCGCTTGTTCTCCAGGTGGGCGCCTGATTTCCAGAACTAGAACTGTATTCCCTTGTTCTCCTTGTGGGCGCCAGATTGCCAAAACTTTAACTGTATTCCCTTGTTCTCCAGGTGGGCGCCTGATTGCCAAACCTCAAACGGTATTCCCTTGTTCTCTAGGTGGGCGCTTGATTGCCAAAACTTGAACTGTATTCCCTTGTTCTCCAGGTGGGCGCCTGATTGCCAAAAGCTTGAATTGTATTCCCTTGTTCTCCAGGTAAGCGTCCGATTGCCAAAAACTTGAATTGTATTCCCTTGTTCTCCAGGTGGGCAGCTGATTGCCAAAACTTGAAATGAATTCCCTTGTTCTCCAGGTGGGCGCATGATTGCCAAAACTCGAACTGTATTCCCTTGTTCTCCAGGTGGGTGCCTTATTACCAAAACATGAACTGTATTCCCTTGTTCTCCAGGTGGGTGCCTTATTCCCTTGTTCTCCAAGTCGGCGCCTGATTGCCAAAACTCAAACTGTAATCTCTTGTTCTCAAGGTGGGCGACTGATTGCCAAAACTGTAATTGCATTCGCTTGTTCTGCAGGTGGGTGCCTGATTTCCAAAACATGGATTGTATTCTTTTGCTCTCCAGGTGGGCGCATGATCGCCAAAACTTTAACTGTATTCTCTTGTTCTCCAAGTGGGCGCCTTATTGCCAAACATGGATTATATTCCCTTGTTCTCCAGGTGGGCGCCTGATTGCAAAAACTCAAACTTTATTCCCTTGTTCTCCAAGTTGGCATTTGATTGCCAAAACATTAGTTGTATTCCCTTGTTCTCCAGGTGGGCGCCTGTTGCCAAAACATGGATTGTACTCCCTTGTTCTCTAGGTGGGCGCCTGATTGCCAAAACTTGAACTGCATTCCCTTGCTCTCCAGGTGGGGGCCTGATTTCCAAAACTCTAACTGTATTCCCTAGTTCTCCAGGTAGGCGCCTTACTGGAAAAACTCGAGTTGTATTCCCTTGTTCTCCAGGTGGGCGCATGATATCAAAAACTCAAACTGTATTCCCTTGTTTTCTAGGTGGGAGCTTTATTGCCAAAACATGAAATGTATGCCCTTGTTCTCCAGGTGGGCGCCTGATTGCCAAACCTCGAACGGTATTCCCTTGTTCTCCAGGTGGGCGCCTGATTGCCAAACCTCGAACGGTATTCCCTTGTTCTCCAGGTGGGCGCCTGATTGCCAAACCTCGAACGGTATTCCCTTGTTCTCCAGGTGGGCGCCTGATTGCCAAACCTCGAACGGTATTCCCTTGTTCTCCAGGTGGGCGCCTGATTGCCAAACCTCGAACGGTATTCCCTTGTTCTCCAGGTGGGCGCCTGATTGCCAAACCTCGAACGGTATTCCCTTGTTCTCCAGGTGGGCGCCTGATTGCCAAACCTCGAACGGTATTCCCTTGTTCTCCAGGTGGGCGCCTGATTGCCAAACCTCGAACGGTATTCCCTTGTTCTCCAGGTGGGCGCCTTATTGCCAAACCTCGAACTGTATTCCCTTGTTCTCCTTGTGGGCGCCTGATTTCCAAAACTTTAACTGTATTCCCTTGTTCTACAGGTGGGCGCCTGATTGCCAAACCTCGAACGGTATTCCCTTGTTCTCCAGGTGGATGCTTGATTGCCAAAACTTGAAATGTATTCCCTTGTTCTCCAGGTGGGCGCCTGATTGCAAAAACCCGAACAATATTCCCTTGTTCTCCAGGTGGGCGCCTGAGTGCCAAAACTTGAACTGTATTCCCTTGTTCTCCAGGTGGGCGCGTGATTGCCGAAAGCTAGAATTGTATTCCTTTGTTCTCCAGGTAGGCGCCCGATTGCCAAAAACTTGAATTTTATTCCCATGTTCTCCAGGTGGGCAACTGAATGCCAAAACTTGAAATGAATTCCCTTGTTCTCCAGGTGGGCGCCTGATTGCCAAAACTCTAACTGTATTCCCTAGTTCTCCAGGTGGGCACCTTATTGCAAAAACTCGAGTTGTATTCCCTTGTTCTCCAGGTGGGCGCATGATATCAAAAAATCGAACTGTATTCCCTTGTTTTCCAGGTGGGAGCTTTATTGCCAAAACATGAAATGTATGCCCTTGTTCTCCAGGTGGGCGCATGATATCAAAAAATCGAACTGTATTCCCTTGTTTTCCAGGTGGGAGCTTTATTGCCAAAACATGAAATGTATGCCCTTGTTCTCCAGGTGGGCGCCTGATTGCCAAAAACTTGAACTACATTCCCTTGTGCTCCAGGTGGGCGCCTGATTTCCAAAACTCGAACTGTATTCCCTTGTTCTCCAGGTGGGCTCCTAATTTCCAAAACTTGGATTGTATTCCCTTGTTCTCTAGGTGGGCGTCTGATTACAAAAACTCAAATTGTATTCCCTTGTTCTCCAAGTGTGCGCCTGATTTCCAAGACTTTAACTGTATTCCCTTGTTCTCCTTGTGGGCGCCTGATTTCCAAAACTTTAACTGTATTCCTTTGTTCTACAGGTGGGCGCCTGATTGCCAAAACTTGGATTGTATTCCCTTGTTCTCCAGGTTGGCGCCTTATTTCCAAAACTCGAACGGTATTCCTTTGTTCTCCAAGTGGGCGCTTGATTGCCAAAACTTGAATTGTATTCCCTTGTTCTCCTTGTGGGCGCCTGATTTCCAAAACTTTAACTGTATTCCTTTGTTCTACAGGTGGGCGCCTGATTGCCAAACCTCGAACGGTATTCCCTTGTTCTCCAGGTGGACGCTTGATTGCCAAAACTTGAAATGTATTCCCTTGTTCTCCAGGTGGGCGCCTGATTGCAAAAACTCGAACAGTATTCCCTTGTTCTCCAGGTGGGCGCCTGAGTGCAAAAACTTGAACTGTATTCCCTTGTTCTCCAGGTGGGCGCCTAATTGCCAAAAGCTAGAATTGTATTCCCTTGTTCTCCAGGTAGACGCCCGATTGCCAAAAACTTGAATTGTATTCCCTTTTTCTCCAGGTGGCCAACTGAATGCCAAAACATGAAATGAATTCCCTTGTTCCTCAGGTGGGTGCATGATTGCCAAAACTCGAACTGTATTCCCTTGTTCTCCAGGTGGGTGCCTTATTACCAAAACATGAACTGTATTCCCTTGTTCTCCAAGTGGGCGC
>ML261059.1:8899-21026 GCA_005239495.1 Nicotiana undulata
TATGAAGGGGGGGGGGGGGGGGGGGGGGGGGGGGGGCAGTGGTTGTCTTGCTTGGTGTGAGGGAGATGATAGAGGCGGCTGGGCAGGGGTCCTTCCCTTCTGATGGTTGTAAGGTTTTTCAGCGTATAGGGTCTCTTAGTGTGAATGTGTATATGGTGTTCTCCTCTTAGGAAGAAAAAGATTAGGGTATTAGAGTTTTTTCTAGTGTAGTGGGTATGGGCTAAAGTTATTAGGGCTAAGGGCAATTGGGCTTCTTAAAATCTGAAATCTTATTAACTAAAAATATCACTCCTAGTTAATTAGAATAAACTATACATATAAAACTAACTATTAAAATTAAAATTACTTTTGGTATTTTTCTTAAAATTATGCTAAAAGATAAAAAAAGGATTAAATTAAAATCATCGCGAAAATTCAAATAATATTACTATAAAAAATATTGATATTCTTGAAAACAAAGTGAAAATATTTTTGTAATTTTCGTTTTGTGATAAAATTAAACAAAAGTGTCAAAACTATTTAAAATAGAGATACTAGACCTAAACTAAATATTTAGACGCTAAAATGTATAATATCTCGGGGAGGGTCAAAAATTACGTGTCTACAGCTGCCCCTCTTTGACTGAAAACACGAAGAGTTTTCAGACAAAGAACAACTAGACAGGTGTTTTCACCCGACCCTTATTTAGAGAGACCTAAAACTAAAAGAAAGGAGAATGTGACCGAGCCCTGGTATCTGAGCTGCCTACATATCCTTGGCTATAAAGTAATCAAGCCACGTGTAGTTTAGAACTAGGAAGAGTGACGGAGGAGGATACCGAGGTGGAGGGTCGAGTGAAGTGCCGTCGCGGTTCCGGTCCGCAGTTCCTGTCCTTACCTAAAAAAAAAGACCAAATGAAAAATAAAAATTACAAGAAAAAATACAAAATCATATCCACTCTTCTGCCTTGAATCTTCTACAGTCTTGTTGTGCATCTCGAACTATTGGCTCGCATTCTTGAGGCGAGCTTCTGCTACTTCTGACTCTAATTGAAATTTGAAATGAATTCCCTCGTTCTCCAGGTGGGCGCCTGCTACTGACTTAAAACTTGAAATGAATTCTCTCGTTCTCCAGGTGGGCGCCTGATGACTTGACTTGGAATGTATTCCCTTGTTCTCCAGGTGGGCGCCTGATGACTTAACTTGAAATGTATTCCCTCGTTCTTCCAGGTGGGCTCCTGATGACTTAACTGGAACTGCATTCCCTCGTTCTCCAGGTGGGCGCCTGATGAATTATTTGAAATGTATTCCCTCGTTCTCCAGGTGGGCGCCTGATAACTTTACATGAAATGTATTCCCTCGTTATCCAGGTGGGCGCCTGTTGACTTTACTTGAAATGTATTCCCTCGTTCTCCAGGTGGGAGCCTGATGACTTAACTTGAAATGTATTCCCTAGTTCTCCAGGTGGGCGCCTGATGACTTGACTTGAAATGTATTCCCTCGTTCTCCAGGTGGGCGCCTGATGACTTAACTTGAAATGTATTCCCTCGTTCTCCAGGTGGGCACCTGATGACTTGACTTGGAATGTATTCCCACGTTCTCCAGGTGGGCGCCTGATGACTTGACTTGGAACGAATTCCCTCGTTCTCTAGGTGGGCGCTTGATGACTTCACTTGAAATGTATTCCCTCGTTCTCTAGGTGGGCGCCTGATGACTTGACTTGGAATGTATTCCCTCGTTCTCCGGGTGGGCGCCTGATGACTTCACTTGAAATAAATTCCCTCGTTCTCCAGGTGGGCGCTTGATGACTTGACTTGGAATGTATTCCCTCGTTCTCCAGGTGGGCGCCTGATGACTTGACTTGGAATGTATTCCCTCGTTCTCCAGGTGGTCGCCTGATGACTTAACTTGAAATGTATTCCCTCGTACTCCAGGTGGGCGCCTAATGACTTAAACTTGAAATAAATTCCCTCGTTATCTAGGTGGGCGCCTGGTGACTTAACTTGAAATGTATTTCCTCGTTCTCCAGGTGGGCGCCTGATGACTTAACTTGAAATGTATTCCCTCGTTCTCCAGGTGGGCGCCTGATGACTTAACTTGAATTTTATTCCCTCGTTCTCCAGGTGGGCTCCTGGTGACTTAAACTTGAAATAAATTCCCTCGTTATCCAGGTGGGCGCCTGATGACTTAAACTTGAAATAAATTCCCTCGTTATCCAGGTGGGCGCCTGATGACTTAACTTGAAATGTATTCCCTCGTTTTCCAGCTGGGCGCCTAATGCCTTGATTTGAAATGTATTCCCTCGTTCTCCAGGTGGACACCTGCAATCAAAACAACAAAACAAACAATTTTTTCTACCCCAGTTTGCACTCGGGAGACTTTTGAGTTGTCAGCAAAACTGTAAACCACTGATGTTACTGATGCAATGATGAGAACAAAACTAAAGACTCGATTAGGATATGCATCTCCTGTGAGTAAAACCAAGAATGTTTGACTAGCAAGTGCGTCTGCTAAGACTAAAACCTTAATGACCCAAACTAGGAAGTGAATCTCCTAGGGGTGAAATTTCAATTTAGGAAGTGCGTCTCCTAAAAGTATATCCTGAAAGACCCAGACTAGGAAGTGCGTCTGCTAAACAAAATATAACGTGAAAGACCCAAACTAGGAAGTGCGTCTCCTAGGGGTAAAACTTCAATGACTCAAACTAGGAAGTGCGTCTCCTAGGGGTAAAATCACAATTCAGGAAGTGCGTCTCCTAAACAATATAACCTGAAAAACACAGACTAGGAAGTGCGTCTCCTAGGAATGAAAAGTCAATTTAGGAAGTGCGTCTCCTAAAACAAAACATAACTTGAAAGATCTCAATTTAGGAAGTGCGTCTCCTAAAACAACATATAACTTGAAGACCTATACTAGGAAGTGCGTCTCCTAGGAGGTGAAACTTCTCAATAACCCTTGCATAAGCAGAATTGAGGCCTTACACCTGACAAATTCAAGATTTGATATGAACATAGCCTTCACCCCTGTTTCAGACAAAGAAACACTTGTGAGTTTAAACTTGGTGGTTAGTTTGTGGCCTTGACCTTGAGGGTTTTTTCTCCTTCACTTGCCATGATAACTTTAATCTCCACTTGAAAGACCTTGCTTGTTATTGGCTAACCACTTTCTCTGTCAACCCTTATCAACGAAAACACCTCTGATCCGTTCAAACCCAATACCTTATACCTGAATGCATTGCTCATGAATTGACATTTACTGAACCTTTGCATTTCACATGAATCCCAAAGCACGTCGATCGTTATCAAATCAGTGCGCATATTGTTCTTTCCTGACTTATGCCGCTTTGATGTGCTAGCCAGATGCCGCTCTGTGCAATTGGAAAGCTGGTAGAAAATTTTGAAGTCATTGCTCACTTGTTTCAACAAAAACATACTCAACAGGGACTCAAACAAAATAGGGGGAACAAAATAAAGAAGAAGAAAAATGAGAAGAGATGGTATCTAACAAGAAAAACTGTAACGACCTGGTCTGTCGTTACGAAAAACCTGCATTATAACTATTTTTATTGACTTATTATAGATTTATTATTCTGTTATTAATGTGTTAGAGTCGAAAGGCTTGGAATCGGAATGGTTAAATGAGAATTCAGACACTTAGTCCTTAAGAATAACCTTGAAATGGGAAAAAGTCAACTAAGAGTTGACTTATTGGTAAATGACCTCGGAATACAGATTTTATGGCTCGGATAGCTTCGTTAGGTGATTTGGGACTTAGGAGTGTGTTCAGAATAATTTTGTGATGTCCGGTGTAGAATTAGGCTTGAATTGGTGAAAGTTAGTTTTTGGCGATTCCGGTCGGCAGTGGAAAATAGGCTATCGGGGTCGGAATGGAATTCCGACAGTTGGAACAAGTTCGTAATGTCATTTTGGACTTGTCTGCAAAATTTTAGGTCAATCGGAGTTGATTTGGATAGTTTCAGCATCATTGGTGAATTTTGGAAACATCAAAGTTCTTAGGCTTGAATCCGATGTAAATTTGGAGTTTTGATGTTAGTTTTGGTGTTTTGAGAGTGCAACTAAGTTTGAATGATGTTATGGGATATGTTGGTAAGTTTGGTTGGGGTCCCGAGGGGCTCGGGATTAATTTCGGGTGATTAACGGACTCATTTGGACTTAGAACAATTGCTGGTTTTCTGGTTTTTCTGCACAGTGATTTTGTTCACTGCGATCGCGGGTGAAGAAATGCGATCGCATAGAGTTAATATGGTCAGGCTCAGATTTGTTCTATGCGATCGCAAGAAGGGAGGTGCGATCGCGGAGTAGAAGGGGCCCAATGCAGTGCGATCGCGTAGGTTGAGCTGCGATCGCGTAGAGTTAGCCAGGCGCATGGGGAGTGGGGTCAGTTGTTCTTCGCGATCGCGTGAGCCGGACTGCGATCGCGTAGGTTGAGGTTCTATTGAACCGCAATCGCGTGAGTTTTGTTGTGATCGTGGAGGTATGGGGGAATCGGTAAGTGCGATCGCAGGGCCAAGGATGCGATCGCGGAGAGTAAATCACTGGGCAGTTAAATAATAACCCTTCCGCGACTTAAACCCTCTTTTACACCATTGTTTGAGCGGAGGAGAGCTTTTTGGTCGATTTTTGGAGGAGAAAATCAGCGGGTATCACACAGGTAAGTAATTTGACTATTAAAACTCGTTTATGGGTGATTAAAGACCATAATCTCAGCCTTTAACTCATAAAAAAGAGTAGAAAAATAGGATTTTGGGGCATGAGATTATGAGACCTTCAAGGGTCGATTTGAGGGGTCAAACGGACTCCGATTTTGGTGTTCTTTATATGTACGGACTCATGGGAAGATGAAGAACACTTTTCTATAAATATTTCTGAGTTTCGGGATGCGGTCCCGGGGATCGGGTTTTGGCCGGTTTCGGATTTTTGAGTTAAATTCGACATTTTTCAATTGGAATTCGTTCCTTAAGCATATATTGATGATAAAAATCTGAACTTGGTAGATTTGGAGCCTTCGGAGGTTGATTCGAGAGGCAAGCGCATTGCGGAATAGTTTTCGGGCTAGTTTTGAGGTAAGTAATGTCTTTAAATCCTGTCCTGAGGGTATGAAACCCCGGACTATGCACCCTTTCACGGGTTTTGAAATAAAAAGGTGGAAACTTTGGAACATATTTCTTATTTAGGCGACTATTTAGTTGCGAAACCGATTTTTAAGCCTTTGCTTAAATAGTATTTATATATTATGATATGTTTTGGGTTGTAAGCCATATTTGGAGCCTAAAGTCGATCTGTTTACCCCTTGGGGATGTGTTTACTATATTTTACTCACTGATATGTTATGATTTTTCACTCAGTCTTTTTCTGATAAATTATTTTTACACTCAAAGTATTTTGATACTATTTATTGAAAAATGAAACACTGATTTTGGGTCGAGAATCCGGTATATGTATGTCCTGATGGGCAAATTGAGAGTGTCTGACTGAGTGAGGCTGCGAGCCTATGTTGTGAGTGATTTATGTCGTGATGCGGCTTGTTATATAGCGCTTGGGCTGTAGGAGCCCCTCCGGAGTCTGTAACACACCCCCAGTGAGCGCCGGTACCGATTGAGTGATGCCCGCGGGGCTTATGAAGAGTGATTGTGAGGTTGCTTGATGGACAGAGTGATTGTGAGGTTGCCTGATGGGCAGAGTGATGGTGAGGTTGCCTGATGGGCTAATACTGAAAGATATTGTGATGAGAATTGATTATGGCCCGAGGGGCAGTTTTTATGCAGATTTTTACTGAGTTTTCAAACTATGATTTACTTCGTTTTCAAACTGGTTTTACTGAGAAATTTTATTGAGATATACTGATATTGCACTTATTTTCAAGGGATTTCTGAAAACCGATTTCGAACTTATAATTGATGAATGTTACATGGTGACTTGGTGTTTCACTAGTTTTGTGGAATTGTGTATCTGTGATGTGTGTTTATATTACTCAGACTGTGATTTATTTTCATTACTACTAAGTTGGCGTACTCATAAAGACTCCTTGTGCCTCTGTGCACAGATCCAGGTACGAGCTCGCAGCAGTAGCTAACGCATGTTCGTTAGCAGCAGTCACGGGATTTCGAGGTAGCTGTTCAGCATCCACAGCTTCTCCATTTCCCCTCCTTGTTTAGCTTTAGCATTTGATCCAGAGATATACATTGTAGTTTTAGCAGAGTTAGATTTATTTATTCGTAGATGCTCATGACTATTGACTCCATCCCTTGGAAGGTTTGTTAGACTATTATTGGGACGTTAAGACTTAACTATATTAATTGATGCTATAGTTGCATGCTTGTTATTAAATTGTGAACTGTTATAATTGAACAAAAGCGTAGTAATGTGATGGTTGGCTAGCCTAGTTCCACAATAGGCACCATCACAACCTGTTAGGATTTGGGGTCGTGACAAAAACTTTTACCTAGGAAAAGAACAAAGTAGAAACTAATCTGATTAGAAGGCCATCTCCACTGACCATGACATGCATTTTGGATTAAGCGGCATGATCTGTCAATTGAATCTGATTCTCAACTTTTATTATGCCTCCAATTCGTGTAACTGGGTTTCAGTGCTCCAACTATCCTATTTGACCATAATCCTTAGTCGACTTGTAGTGCCCCGAAGGGTTTTCACCATCAAGCCTCTCTCATTTTGCTCTTCTTTTTTTTCCCCAGCTTACTGTCGCCTTACGGTGCCCATGAGGGTTTTCACCGATAAGACTCTCTCATTTATCATTCTCTCTCTTTGTGCTGAGAACAAGGCATTACCCATGATGCAAGAAGATCATACTCTCACCACACATGATTTGGCATCCTCAAAGATTGATCGGAAGGTCTTTCTTTGGACCGTAATGTAGGCTTTTGGACAGGGTTGGAAAGAAAGGGTGGCATGAAGGCTCAAAATAATTTAAGATGAAAGGGTTCAAAATTACAACTTTTGGAATAAGATCTTTTGGCCAAAATTAAAACTTCTGGCCCAGTTTCTTGGTCTGAGGAGTTCTTTTTTTGTTTTTTGTTTTTTTGGATTTTTGTTTTAATGGGACCGAACCTCAGAGTGAGGCTGCCTACGTATCCTTAAAAGGAATCAGGTCGAACGTAGTTCCAACATCTGACCTGACCTTTTTCATCTTTCTTTCTTTTTTCCTTTTTTTTCTTCCTTTTTTCTCTTTTTTTTCTCTTTCTTTTTCTTCTTTTTCTCTTTTTCTTTTTGTTTTCCCAGTTTCTAACTCTACTTTCTGATTCCAAAAGAGGGGTATAAAACAAAAAAAATTATGGCTCAAAAGGGGTAACAAAAGATAAAAGTGTTTGGATAGCAGAATAAAATGCCTTTGTCATACCAAACTTTAAAAATGCTAAGTACAAGCATGCAGTTGAAGATAAGCAAAGAAATCATATATAGTATCTATTGATGGCATCAACTCAAACAAAAAGTGCCAATGGGTAATACCTTCGTTCCGATGAATAACTCTTGCCAATTCGAAGCAGACTTGACTCAACCTTATCCTGATGTGGAAGAATGTATTTCAGCACTGATTGATCTACCTCAAACTGCTTGAGAGACATTTCCTTGTTTTCCTTGTTGTATGCTCACACCAACCTCTTGATTTCCTAGACTAATTCTCTCAGTTGCATTCAATTCAAGCTTTAGGTTATCTTAGAATGTGTGAATCTTTACTTGTTTCCTCAAATGCATCCTTTTATCATATCCAAAACTATTTCATTCCTTCATGATTAAATTAACTTTCAAGACCAGGCTGAGAATTATGCGTGCATGTCATGTCACTAGAGTCAGAATGAAAGAATTATAAAAGAAAAAGTGACCTAAACAAAAACTGACTAGAACTAACAGAAAACAGGAGATTGCATTAGACAGATGGTGAAAAGGGTTGAACAAAACAAGCAAAATTGACATGGGTTACATCCCTGGAACAATCCTAGATAACACTAGACGAGTTACTACCACTAAACGAACTAGGCAAAACAAGAAGAAGAAGGGTTTGAGCCACAAGACAATATCTGGATTACAACCCTGAAATAACCCGGACAATAGAAATGACAACAAAATGAACCACCAAAATTCCTTGTTGGATAGCCAGGAAAGGAGTGTCTTTCCAATCACCAAGCTCGGCATCTTAGCCACTGAATTGCACATCAAAATTACTGGGACCTTCACCGATTTCAATCATATTGTTTTCACCATGCAGCTCATTGACTCATTTGAGGTGGTTTTGGGGGGTGGAGTGTGAAAAGATTGTTGGGAGATATCAGCAGCAGTGGGAATCTGGAATTGTGACAATGGGGAAATGATGACAAGGCTTTCAGAGCAGTAGTGGGAAATAATGGTGGGGGACGTCCACTAATCTAGGCTTGGTATATTTTGGCCATCTTTCCTTTCAACCTTAGGACCTCTTTCAGTTCCGATTCTGATTCAACAATTTCCCTCGGCGGGTCCACAACTCCTGTGTCTGTTTCTGTAGTAGTCATGACTGCCTTGATCTTTGACCTTGTGTTGTATGTATGGCTCCCTAGAATACCACAAACTGACCACCTCCTGTTATGATAACAATGAAAGTACAAAAGAGGAGCACAACAAAGCCAACATGTTAACGTTAGGGCATTTATCATATAGAAATATCACATTACGTGCAATGCACCTAGCAACAATTAACGGTTCTAGAATGACTTCAAGGGTCACAAGGTCATTTGACATCATCCCGATTTTGTTCTTCCAATATTCTCTCTCTATTTTTTTTTATTTGTAGCACTTCTTGGCTTGCTCATTTTCCTCCTTTTTTTTAATTGTAACCATTTTCTTTCTATCACCCCTCACGTCCCACAAATTCATTCTCCTTTTTTTTTTCTTTTTAAATGATTTGAAAAATGATTTGATCGAACCCTATGTAGGTTGCCTACGTATCATGTTCCACATGAATCAGACCAAGCGTAGTTCTGGAAAAATAAAATAAAAATAAAAATCTTTTTGAAATTTTCATTTATAACTTTTTTTTTGGTTTTTTCAAATACAAAACAGGAAGTACTATAACAAAAGACTCGACAACCTTAACTAGACTGACAGAATCGATACTACTGTACAAGACTAAAAATTAAAAGACAATATAATATAGACTCAAAATATAAAGTTTCCTCAAGCAGCTCGTGTATGCAACAATCTTGACTAAAGTGGTCCTGGGTATCTATCATGCTCAAACTCTAGCAAATGGATCCATACCTGAATAAGAAAATTAAGACCAAATAGATTAGAGACTCAAGACACTATGGGACACCACAACACTCCCTAGTGAACAAATGCAAGACACGATTGGAGCTATTTTGCAAAGTGGCTGAAAGTGACTAAAAGTGCAAACTCAACAAAATTGACCTCTAAGACATGCAAATACCCTACTAAGGCCTATATGACTTCATACTCCCATTAATCATGGTCCTAGAAAATACTTTGCAAAAGTGACCCTTTTTGCAAAAATGGTCGATATGGCCAGAAGTGTCTAAAGATGCAAATTGAACAAGGATGAGCCTTAAAGTAGTATGACACCTAGTTGTGGGCTCAACATTCTGAGCATGGGTCAATGAACCACTTTTGCGAAAATAATCTTATTTTGCGAAAATGGCTGATGTGGTCAAAAGTGGCTAAATATGCATGATTTGGCTAAGACCCCGCAAAGCCAAGAACCTAAGACTCACTAAGAAGACCGGACCCTATGTGGGTTGCTTAGGTATCTCGCCCCGAAAGACGAGAATCAGTTATGCGTAGTTCGGGAAGATTGGATATGAAAGATAATTGTAAAAAAAACAAATTAAAAAAAAACATATTTTTTGGTCATTTTTGGGAAAATGATGAAACATGTAATTTTTTTAATTTTCTTTTTCTCTTTTTTTTTTTGGAAAATGATGGGACAATGTAAAATCTTTTTGGATTTTTTCATTTTCATTTTTTTTTGTCCTTTTCTTGAAAATGTTGTGAAAGAAAATATAACTAAGACTTACTTGCTTCATTTTTCACCATTCTTTCCCAAAAATCAGTCCGCCAAATGACCTTTTTACCCTCAAAGATGCAACATTTAGCACATAGGGTGATTGAATGTCACTTTGGCCAACGGGCCCATTTGACACAATTTGGACAGGTTTCCTACAAAGGAACACGGTACCTGGGACCGACTGACATAATGCAAATAAGAATGACCTAAAGGCTGACCTATGTTTGGGGTTCACTAACAAGGAAATTCGGGGGAGCATATGGTCGATGGTGGCTGCTTAAGCTTTTCACCCACTCCATACGTCCGACAGCTCCCCCTCCTAAAATAAGGGTGACTCAACAAAGAGTTCGTGTACGCGACGCGTACTACGAGACTTGTTGCAGAAAGAAGACTCATGGTTATGCAATTGATGACAATTATAAAGCGGTAACACATAAAGAAAAAACTGTAAACAAATAGGCATTTAGCAAATAATAAAACGACATAAATAAAAATAAAAATAAAAAAAAGCAAACAAACACAAAAACCTCAACCAAATATCTTAAAAAGCCAACAAGATCAAGTACTAGCTCGAACCTGCAAGTCCCCAGCAGAGTCGCCAAAGATGTCACACTCTTTTTTTAACAAAACAAACCTCACTAAACCTTCTTAAAAACAATAAAAAGGCTTTGTGAATTTCGAAACGGTTTTCAAATTTGAAAGTGACAAAAATATTGTGTTTTAAAGGATTAACTCAGATTCGCCACCTAACATTTGATTTCGGTGTGCCAGGTCACCGTTTTTAAAATAAAAAAATTCCTTTTAAACACGTTTGACTCTTAAACTAGTTTGCACCAGAGATTCGGGGTAAGGGAGTTCATTTGACTCGGGGAGAAGGTTTTAGGCATTCCCCGAGTCCCGTAACAAGTACGGTTGCGTACATGATCAAGTTGGCTTTTAAGATATTCAAATTGAGGAAAAATAAAACACAAAAAAAAAAAGGAAAATAAACACACATGAGACTCGAGGTCGTCCCCACCTAATAAAAGAAAAAGAAAAATAAGAATAAAAACATTACGAGTTCTACTTTAGCCTCCAAATACAAATACTTTGGGGCATACCCTGGAAAAATATATACAAATTCCTCGGGGCATTCCCCGAATAATATTAACTAAGGGAACGACCTCTCGCCTCAAAACCAACAAAATCCTAAGGCTTGCCTACCCAAGCGTGGTCGGCCTAAACATGCTACTAACGGATTCAAAATAAGTTAAACAAAATAAATAAGAGCAAAATAATCACTTAAGGTCCGATTTCTTCCTTATTTTATCAACTTAGCCTAATTCAAGATCTTTTCGTAAAAACTCCTCCAGACCCACTTAATTATTCACGACTCTTGACCCAAATGTGATTATGACAATCTTAGTTTAACACCCATAGCTCATTTCTAATGGTAAAAGATTGTATTTCGTTTTTTTTTGCACTTATTAATCTAGCACACCTTTTCATATCTCGACTAGAGCTTTAGATAAAACAATTATGTAAGAACCATCCAAACTATAACCATTTTCAAAATTAACAGAGTGCTCAAAAACCAAGATCTAAAGATGACGAAATTTCAAACCCAGGAGATTAGTGCACACAGATTCTAACATGATTGCATTTGATTTAAGCTTAAAACGATTTAATAAAAATGAAAAGCAGAATAAAGATACGAGTTTAAGAGTTCGAGAGATAGACCTCAATTTGAATCCAATTTTGATGTTATGAAACTTAACAACGGATGGAGCCTCGAACGGAATTCAACGGCAATCAACAACATCGAGTTTGAAATGCCTTCAGCTCAACCAAATTTCATATATATATTTTTGAAACCCAATTTGAAATCAACAAGAAGAAGAAGTACTACGTATTTTGTATTTTTCTTTCTAAAATTCAAACCCAAAAACTAACTCACAAAGAAACATTATATTCTTTAACTTGTATCTTTCTTCCTGAAACTTTGAAAGAATCTCAAGAATTCACTCGATTTTGGACTGAAGTTTCAATCACCTTCCACTCTCGTTCACTGTCCGTCTAGGCGTGTGTCCTTGGGTGGTGAGGGTGGCGGCAGAGCTGTGGGGTGAGTTGCTCGTGGA
>ML261061.1:0-11287 GCA_005239495.1 Nicotiana undulata
CTTCTTTCCTTTACCGCTTCATTGTCTTTCTTCTTTATTTCCAAGACAGTGTTGTACTTTCATCCCAGACTTGTATTTAGTATTCTAGTAGTTAGTCCGTGATATTGTGGCACCCGGTTTTGGGAGTTTATGTTATTTCATGATTGTTATGTTCTTACTTTCCGCATTTTAAGTTTCGTTATTTTTATTAGCAATGCTTGAGGGAATTCTGTTGGGAATATGAAAGAAGGAAAAATATGTTATCGATTTTAAGTTGAATAGTTGCCCCACTATTATCTCAGAATGTGATGGAAATTGGTTGAAGTTGATGAGTTAGCGTTTTATTCCGTATTAAATGATTTTAAATTGATGTTGCAAGTTATACGTTGGCTGGCCTAGCGGGTTCAACGTTAGGCGCAGTCACGGCCTAAAGGGTGGGAATTTGGGTCATGACATGTGAGTCTGAAGTCTTTTCCTTCACCTTCCTAATACTGAAATCAACTTAAATATCATATTCTAGCCATATACAAATCCGCAAAATTCTCAATTGCTACCTTGAGTCCATTAGAACCTTCTCGAGAGTCATACATTGTGCTCAAATATCAATTGTGGCGCCCAAACGAGCTAAACGACTTGTGCCCCATTAGCACAACAATACCCAAGGAAGTAACAGTGCCATAACACAACCAATTTAATTCATACTCTATGCACACTACATACTTCACACATAACATCTCAATCATTCAACGATCCATATACCCATAAAGTGTAATACATCAGACAGCCCCAAGTTCCTTAGTCAAGTGTCACGACCCGAAATTCCCACCATGAGGATCTTGATGGCGCCTAACATTACACTTGCCAGGCAAGCCAACGTTAGAGGTTGTTTAACCGTTTATGTCCATTTATAGAAATTAATATCAATTAAAAAAAAAAAATAGAATAATTGTAAAGTAAACATATGCATCGAAGTCATCTACATCCTATTTCTCCCCAGAAACCCGGTGTCACAATTTCACGAACACACTATGATTTTCTACAAACATGAGTCTGAAATAAATTTACATCTATTTTTGGAATGTAAGAAAAAAAGGAATAAAGGGATAAAGAAGGGGACGCCAAGGCCTGCTGCCGCCAGCAGGACTACCTTGGGTCTCCAATTGTGAAGTTGAGCCTAGTCTCTTAGCCAGCCACAACGTGCTCATAAATTTGCACAAGAAGTGCAGAGTGCAATATCAGTACAACCTACCACATGTACTGGTAAGTGTCAGGCCTAACCTCGACGAAAGTGTTACGAGACTAGGGCGGGACACTCACAATATATATATATATATATATATATATATATATATATATATATATATATATATATATACTATGAACCATAAATAATAAGACGGAAAAATGAGAATGAATATTTAAGTAGTAAATTGCAAGAATAAATAAATACTTATTCTTAGTGTCTTATCCGTATTCAGCTATAACCAATCCTTAAACAAAATATGAAACCATCGAATAATCTACACAATCAAAGAATAATAAATAAACACATATATTGATGCGGGGCGCATCCCGATCCCACCAATTCTCCCTTATTCCTCCGTAATAATCTTATTAACGGTAAATAATATATATATATGTTGCGGCGCGCAACCCGATACCACCATATACCAATATCAACATAATAATTCACACTTATTACTTCATTTCAATCCACCCTTATTCCTCTTGTTGCGGCGTGCAACCCGATCCCACAGAATATTCACATTCTCCCTTATTCCTCCTCATAAATCCTCTCTTATTCCTCCTGTTGCGGCGTGCAACCTGATCCCACCATATCCAATAAATTCCACATAGTGTACAGAAGTTCATAACAATTCACACAAAGCCCTTCACCAACACTTGAATTCTAGAGCAAAGCTACCGGAATCCATAATAACAATGAAACTCAACAAGATCTTTACTACTCAGCGAGACCAAACCAAGATATCACAGAAAATACTAATAAGAATAATTTAAACCAAATAAAGGGTAGGCAATAATACTATGGGGGAAACAAATATCCAACAAGTAACAATTAAGCACAGAATTACAGTTAGACAGGTGACAAGTAAAGCAAGAAGGGGAAACAATATAAGGGAAACAGGGGAAAACAGGTAAAACAGGTAAACTGGCGGCGCATAGGCACTCTTCACCTCAAGTATACGCCGCTCACATGATTATCACATAACAAACAATCCAAAGGTTCCTAAACTCTCAAGTCAAGGTTACACACAACACTTACCTCGCTTTAAATATTACTTTAACGTTCAATCACAACCCTGCCTTTCAAATTTGCCTCCGAGCCAACAATATCAAGAAAATTACCAACCAAATTATTCAAAAAAAGCCTTAGGAATCACCCACGATAACTAGGGTTCAATTTAGTTCATTTTTTAAAAAGTCAACACCCGGGTCCGCTTGGTCCAAACCCGAAATTCGGACAAAAACTCGATTACCTATTCACCCCCAAGTACGGATATACAATTGGTTTTGGAATTCGGCCTCAATTTGAGGTCTAAATCCCCAAATTTTGAAATACCTAGTTTCTACCCAAAAATTTCCAATCCCACCATGAAAACCTTAGATTCTAGGTTGAAATCTTGTAAAATTAAGTGAAAGATTGAAAGAAACTAGTTTAGAATCACTTACTTATAATTTGGGGAAGATATGGTCTTTGGAAAATTGCCTTATGTGTTTTAGGTTTTGAAATTTTGAAGAATGAATGAAAATTCCCATCTAAGCCCCTTTTACATAGCTGTAGATGTCGCATTTGCGACCTAAGCTTCGCAATTGCGAAGCTCGCAAATTCGAGAAAGGTACCGCAAATGCGAACCTGTCGCATTTCTATTTCTGTCGCAAATGCGAACATATTGTTCGCAAATGCGGAACTGGGATCGCAATTGCAACCACCTTCTTCGCAAATGCGAAGAAACCCTTCCCCAGACCAACTTCGCAAATGCGAGGACTGCCTTGTCCAGCTACTCTTCATATTTGTGACGAGTAGCTCGCAAATGCGAAGCTGTCATCCTCGCAAATGTGAACTCTAGTCTCGCAAATGCGATATTAGAGGCCAGTTCACAGAAATTGCAGATATCATCAATGTTTTAGTCTAACTTCACTCCGTAGCCTATCTGAAACTCCCCTGAGCCCTCGAGGCTCCAAACCAAACATGCACACAAGTCTTATCACATCATATGAACTTTCTCACGCGATCAAATCGCCAAAATAACACCTAAAACTACGAATTGAGTACCAAAACCTATGCATTTCTCAAGAACATTTCAAAATTACTATTTTCTCTATCGGACGTCCGAATCACGGAAAATCAGTTCCGTTTTTCACCAAATTTTATAGATAAGGTACAAAAATCATAACAGACATGTACCGGGCTCCGAAACTAAAATACGAGTCCGATACAAATAAAATCAACTATTAACCATTTTCTTAAAACCTCTATAATTTTAGTCTTTCAGTTTAAAGCAAAAATTCATTTCTCGAGCTAAGGACCTCGGAATTTGATTCCGGGCATTCGCCTAGGTCCCATATTTTATCGCGGACCCATCGGGACCGTCGGACTACGGGTCCGGGTCTTTTTACTCAAAACATTGATCAAAGTCGACTAAAATCAGTTTAAATTCAATAAATTTTTATTTCTTCAATTTTCCCACATAAAGGCTTTCCGGAAATACGCTCGGACTGCGCACGCAAGTCGAGGTATGTAAAAATAAGATTTTTAAGGCTAACGAGTGCAGAATAGAGTCTTAAATCAAAAGATGACCCTTTGGGTCATCACATCAAGTCATCCTCAAAACCGACATCTGCAAGTTATATCTGATTCAAATATATTGTATACTGTTAATGTATCAAATTTTAATTTAATAAAATTTGAGTAAAAAATCATAAATGCAGTCGTATCTTTGGTTTTTGGTTTTTGGTCAAATTTTTTTCTTTTTGGTTTCTCATCCGGTATTTGCTACTTTTATTGCTATCTAATAAAAGTAGCAATTGTTTTATTGGCAACCACATTGAGTGATACTGATTATGAAACCAATTTCTTTAGGTAGAAATTCAAAAATAGCTAGATTTACAAGTGGTCATTCAAAAAAAAGCCACAGGTTCAAAAGTAATCGAAATTTAGCCATTTTTCATGTAAAGATAAATCTGAACGAAAACACTGTTCAAAATCCGGAAAATACTCCAGCATAAATATACTGGAACTCTAGTATAATATACTGGAGTTCAAGTATAATATACTGGTCCAGCATAATATGTTGGAAGCTCATACACAAGTGCTTCAATCTCTAGTATATTATGATGGTTCTTTCCACGTGTTGGAGTTCCAACATAATATGCTGAAAGTTCATACACATGTGCACCGATCTCTAGTATATTATGCTGGAACTTTCCGTGTTGCATCAAAATAGTGACTATTTTACAATGACATTGCAACCGCTGGCTATTTTGGAATATTCACAAATGTCAATAGACTAGAAATGTTAGCAGAAAGCTCACCTATTTTGTGAAAGATATTCGCCGATGTCAGTATACTAGAAGCATTAGTAAAAAAACCTTCAATTGATTCTAGTCTAAACAAATGGTGATTGTTGATGATTAGCAAAAAGTACATATTCTTAAGTATGTTTACGTCCCACGTATTGTGTGATTTGATAAAGATGGTGTCACGACCCAAATTCCTACTTAGGTCGTGATGGTGTCAAACACCGGAGTCAGACAAGCCAACACTATCTCACCACCGAAACTACTACTCTTAGTTGGATATTTAAGTACTTGCCAAATTTTAAACTGGGAAATCATTTAAAGAAAACAGTCAAGTGATGCAACTTGATTAAGTGAACTCAAAAGATCGGATCGTTTGCCAACATATACAGTATAGAAAAATACTAGGAAAACCCAACTACGTGTACCAAGACCTAGTGTCACAAGTCCACAGGCGACTAGTGGAATATACAAAATAAACAACATAATGTACAATTGTCTGAAAGGGGGTAGACAGAAATATCCAAAGAAATAATAGAAACTCCATAGTGCTGCTGAGGAACGCCAGGCAGAGCAGCTCACCGTGTAGTCTACTCCAGATGGTACGCTCAAGATCGCGCTCCGGTATGATAACCAGATGCACCTGCCTCAGAACTTGTACAATTAAGTACAGAAGCGTAGCATGAGTACATATAAACAAATATGTACCCAGTGAGTATTCCGTCTAAACTCGAAGAAGTAGTGACGAGAGGTAGACGTGATACTTACTAGGGTCAATAACCGATAATATAATGTAATAAGTCTAGACAGGAATCGTAGTCATGGAGATCACCAAAACATGAAGTATAAAGTACATAAAACTGCAATTTATTTTCATGAGCCACATAACAATTATCACAGCAGTCTCAAGTTCCCCTTGCACAATAAGCAATTTATTCAATAATGATAAGACTCTCAGTCAAATACATAGCACATAGAATGCCGAAGCGTACGGCTGACGCGACGCAAAAATAAATGTGCATTGCCGAGGGTCGAGCGGCATGAACCATTAATGCATCTATTACCCTGCTCGCGAATCGATCATGCGAAGCGGTTGGTATAAAAATAATCCTACCCCGCTCATGAATCATACATGCGACACGGGTGCCCGTATACATACACAGAATTGTCAGGAAATTCAGGAATTTGTCATGGATTATACTTGAAATCAGAGATTTAAGAACTTAAACTTACACATAACTTCCCAATATCCTCATGTCAATTTCAAAGATAATAAGGAACTAGGAACACATGTAAAGATACAGGTAAGGCACATAAAGGCATGCTTGTGAAATCCTAAATTCTACCTGACATAACATAGTAGTAGCTACGCACGGACTCCCGTCACTTTGCGCATGCGCGTAGCCCCTTCCCCCCTCCCCCCGGGGCCCACACGCTCGGATTCCGGAAATTTTAGAAGAAAACACTCACCCATAACCTAAGGATCATTAATATATAGTTTTTGCATGATTTCATGGGAGATAAGTGGTGAAATTCTCTAAAGTTCATCAACCCTAGGTTTCCACTCTAACCCCTTTGATTTGCACTAATTTGGGTGTTAATCTACCTAAGACTTGATGTAATAAACCAACATTTAACGGAGGCTTTCGGGGCCTCGGAACACAGATTTAGCTGGAATTACTTAGGATGACCTTTTGGGTCATCACACTAGAGGTCTCTCCTCCACTGCAATGTAATCCAAACTACCCATACTCTCCGCCTTCCTACCCAAAGCATCTGCTACCACATTCGCCTTGCCCGGGTGATAAAGAATGGTGATGTCGTAATCCTTCAGCAACTCAAGCCACCTGCGCTGCCTCAAATTAAGATCCCTTTTCTTGAACAAGTGTTGCAAACTGCGGTGGTTTGTATAAACCTCACAAGATACCCCATACAAGTAATGCCTCCAAATCTTAAGAGCATGAACAATCGCCGCCAAATCCAAATCGTGCACAGGGTAATTCTTCTCATGAATCTTCAGCTGGCGCGAAGCATAAGCAATCACTCTCCCTTCCTGCATCAACACACATCCCAAGCCAACGCGTGAAGCATCGCAATACACGATATACATCCCAGAACCGGAAGGCAATACTAGAACTGGTGCTGAGGTCAATGTTGTCTTGAGCTTCTGAAAGCTCGCCTCGCACTCGTCAGACCATCAGAATGGAGCATTCTTCTGAGTCAATCTAGTCAGTGGGGCTGCAATGGATGCAAAGCCCTCCATAAATCGTCGATAGTATCCTGCTAGACCCAAGAAACTCCTGATCTCTGTAGCTTAAGTAGGACGCAGCCAACTCTGAACTGCCTCAATCTTCCGAGGATCAGCCTTGATACCCTCTTCGGACACTACATGCCCCAAAAATTCCACGGAATCCAACCAGAACACACACTTGGAGAACTTAGCATATAGCTTCTGTTCCCGCAAGGTCTGGAGCACAACTCTCAAATGCTGCTCGTGCTCGCCCAGGCTACGTGAGTAGATCAAGATGTCATCAATGAAGATAATGACGAAGGAATCAATATACGGCATGAACACCCTATTCATCAAGTCCATGAACGTTGTTGGGGCATTAGTCAGTCCAAAGGACATCACTAGGAACTCGTAATGGCCATATCTCGTACGAAAAGCAGTCTTCGGAACATCCGAGGCTCGAATCTTCAGCTGGTGATACCCCGATCTCAAATCAATCTTAGAAAACACCTTAGCACCATGCAACTGGTCAAACAAATCATCAATGCGTGGCAGTGCATACTTGTTCTTAATAGTTACCTTGTTCAACTGCCGGTAATCAATACACATCCGCATAGACCCATCTTTCTTCTTTACAAGTAGAACTGGAGCACCCCACGGCGATACACTCGGTCTGATAAACCCCTTAGCCAACAACTCCTCAAGCTGCTCTTTTAATTCCTTTGGAGCCATACAGTACGGGGGAATAGAAATAGGCTGAGTGTCGGGAGCTACATCAATACAGAAATCGATATCACGATCGAGGGGCATGCCCGGAAGGTCTGAAGGAAAGACATCAGCAAACTCTCGAACAACTGGCATCGAATCAATCATCAGAGACTCGGCGGTGGTGTCCCGCACATAAGCAAGATACGCCAGACACCCCTTCTCGACCATATGTCGAGCCTTCAGGAAGGAAATAACTCTACTAGCTGCACTAACTAAAGAACCTCTCCACTCCAGCTTAGGCAACTCAGGCATGGCCAAAGTAACCGTCTTGGCATGGAAATCCAAGATGGCATGATAGGGAGATAGCCAATCCATCCCTAAAATAATCTCAAAATCAACCATGTCGAGTAACAAGAGGTCCGCTATAGTCTCGAACCCACAGAAGGTGATCACACAAGACCGATAGATCCGGTCCACCACCATAGAATCGCCTACAGTAGTGGACACATATATAGGAGAATGCAAGGACTCGCAAGGAACATCCAGAAAACAAGCAAATAAGGCTGACACATATGAATAAGTGGATCCTGGATCAAATAGCAATGATGCCTCCCTACCACATACTGAAATAGTACATGTGATCACGGCGTCCGAGACCACTGCATCTGCTCGGGCCGGACTAGCATAGAGTCTGGATGGTGTACTTGAGGACTGAGCCCCGATGGACTGAATAGGAGCTAGCTGAGCTCCCCCTGCCTAGCCTCCTCCTCTGGGACGACCACTACCAGTATGTCCTCCACCTCTGGGTGGACGGGGCGCCAGTGCTAAGTATGTAGGATGGTAACTCTGCTGGACAGCCCTGACCCGAAACCTGGGACAAGTCCTCCTCATATGGCCTGACTCCCCACACTCATAACACCTTGCTGGTGGCATGGCTTGCTGCCCTGAAGAACTCTGGATAGCTGGGGGACGGTGAGAACCCTCTGGCATGGCACTGAGGTAAGGACTAGAAGACCCCTGATGACCTGAATACACGCCGGAGTACCCCTGAATGGCTGGTGGGAAATAAGAACTCTCTGGCATGGCGCTGAAACAAGGCCTCACTGGTGCACCACGGGGAGGTGGTGGAGGAGCTGAATATGGAGGCCTGATAGGCTGGCTTCTGCTGAACTGACTCTTGCCCCTGCCTGGGGCACCTCTGAAATCTCCAGAAAATCTAACTCTCTTGTCCTGCTGACCCTGCTCTCTGCCCCTCGATCGATAACCCTCAATCCGACGAGCTATCTCGACCACAAGCTGATAGGGAGTACCCATCTCTACCTCTCAGGCCATGTTGTCCCTAATACCTGAGTGCATCCCGGCTATAAATCTTTGCACTCTCTCAGCATCAGTAGGAAGAATCATGAGGGCATGACGGGACAACTTTGAAAACCTGGCCTCGTAATCTGTTACCGACATCTTCCCCTGCTCTAGATGCTCAAACTGATACCGCAACTCTTCCCTCTCTGAGGGTGGAATATACTTGTCCAAGAACAGTTGGGTGAACTGCTCCCATGTGAGAGGAGGGGAACTTGCCGGCCTACCAAGGATAAATGACTGCCACCATCTGCGGGCCCTGCCCTCTAGCTGGAAAGCAGTCAAATCAACTCCATGGGACTCCAAAATCCTCATGTTGTGCAGTCTGTCCCTGCACCTATCAATGAAGTCCTGGGCATCCTCGCCTATCTCGCCCTCCTGTCTTCGGAGGTGAGATAGGCGAGGATGCCCAGGACTCCAAAATCCTCATGTTGTGCAGTCTGTCCCTGCACCTATCAATGAAGTCCTGGGCATCCTCGCCTATCTCACCTCCGAAGACAGGAGGGTGCAATCGAGTCCATCTATTAAGTAGCTTCTGCGGATCGCCGTCTACAGTTGGTCTAAGCTATGGTGCTGCTGCTGCTGGCTTTTCTCCACCCACGGGCAGAGTACCCGGAGTCTGATATACTTACGATGCATGACCTGCGGCCTGGGCGGTAAGGGTCTGAACTCCCCCTCCCGCCTGAGATGTGGTAGGATCCGCTGGAAATAAACCAGCCTGGGTCATAGTGTCCATGAACCGCATCATACGGCCCATGACCTCCTTGAAGCCCGGTGTAGTCATGAAATCCATCTGAACTGGATCTGCTGGGGGCACCTCACCCTGCTCCTCAGTAATGGGATCCTCTGCTGGATCCGTTGGGGTTGCTAATGGAACAACTCTGGGATGCCCTCGTCCCCTACCGTAGGCTGCTGCCTTGCCCCAGCCTCGGACGGCTGGGGTAGCAGCATCTCCCGGGTCAGGAACGTCAGTTGCACGAGTCCTCACCATCTGTGAGATAATAAAAGAACGCGATTTAGTAAACCATCGATAGAATTGAATAAAGAGAGGTTTCCTAGCACCCTATAGCCTCCCGAAGATAAATACAGATGTCTCTGTATCGATCCGCAAGACTCTATTAGGTTTGTCTGTGACTTGTGAGACCTACTTGAACCTAGAGCTCTGATACCATGTTGTCACGACCCAAATTCCTACTCATGTAGTGATGGCGCCCAACACCGGAGTCAGGCAAGCCAACACTAGCTCACCACCGAACCTACTACACTTAGTTGGATATTTAAGTACTTGCCAACTTTTAAATTGGGAAATCATATAAAGAAAACAGTCAAGTGATGCAACTTGATTAAGTGAAACTCAAAAGATCGTTTGCCAACATATACAGTATAGCAAAATACTAGGAAAGCCCAACTACGTGTGCCAAGACCTTGTTTCACAAGTCCACAGGCGACTAGTGGAATATACAAAATAAACAACATAATGTACAATTGTCTGAAAGGGGGTAGACAAAAATATCCAAAGAAATAATAGAAACTCCACAGTGCTGCTGAGGAACGCCAGGCAGAGTAGCTCACCGTTTTAGTCTACTCCAGATGGTACCCTCAAGATCGCGCTCCGGTATGATAACCAGATGCACCTGCCTCAGAACCTGTACAATTAAGTACAGAAGCGTAGCATGAGTACATATAAACAAATATGTACCCAGTGAGTATCTCGTGTAAACTTGAAGAAGTAGTGACGAGAGGTAGACGTGATACTTACTAGGGTCAATAACCGATAATATAATTTAATAAGTCTAGACAGGAATCGTAGTCATGGAGATCACAAAAACATGAAGTATCAAGTACATAAAACTGCAATTTATTTACATGAGCCACATAACAATTATCACAGCAGTCTCAAGTTCCCCTTGCACAATAAGAAATTTATTCAATAATGATAAGACTCTCAGTCAAATACATAGCACATAGAATGCCGAAGCGTACGGCTGACGCGACGCAAAAATAAATGTGCACTGTCGAGGGCCTAGCGGCACGAACCATAGATGCATCAATTACCCCGCTCGCGAATCGATCATGCGACGCGGTTGACATAAAAATAAGGCTACCCGACTCACGAATCATACATGAGACACGGGTGCTCGTAGACATACACAGAATTATCAGGAAATTCAGGAATTTGTCATGGATTATACTTGAAATCAGAGATTTAAGCACTTAAACTTACACATAACTTACCAATATCCTCATGTCAATTTCAAAGATAATAAGCAACTAGTAACACATGTAAAGATACATGTGAGGCACATAAAGTCATGCTTGTGAAATCCTAAATTCTACCCGACATAACATAGTAGTAGCTACGCACGGACTCTCGTCACTTTGCGCGTGCGTAGCCCCCGCAGATAAGGATAATTCAATCATTTACGTTTACCTATGGGGACAATTCCCTCTTACAAGGTTGGAAAGGAGACTCAC
>ML261061.1:11362-30012 GCA_005239495.1 Nicotiana undulata
CCCCCCCCCCCCCCCCCCGCAAATAAGGTTAATTCAATTCTTTACATTTACCTATGGGGAAAATTACCTCTTACAAGGTTGGAAAGGAGGTTCACCTCGTGACGAACCTACTTCCCGAACCAAGAACGCGCCCGAAACTCCAAACTTTACACATGTGGACTCGAAGCTAGTCAAATGTTATATAAATACGTCAATATACACTCAAGAGTATGAAATTATCCTATTAGTTTAGCTAATTCATCCTACTTGAAGATTACCAAAATACACCCCCAGGCCCACACGCTCGGATTCCGGAAATTTTCGAAGAAAACACTCACCCATAACCTGAGAATCATTAATATATGGTTTTTGCATGATTTCTTGGGAGATAAGTGGTGAAATTCTCTAAAGTTCATCAACCCTAGGTTTCCACTCTAACCTCTTTGATTTTCACTAATTTGGGTGTTAATATACCTAAGACTTGATGTAATAAACCAACATTTAAATGGAAATTACTTACCTCTTAGTAGCTAGGCCGAATACCCTCTTGTGAGCTCTCAAAATCGCCTAAGGTGGAGAAGAAATTGTGAAAATTGGTTAAGTCCCGTATTAAATGAGCTTACTGCCTTCAGTGATCTCGCACCTGCGAGGCCTTGACCGCAGGGGCAGTCTCGCACCTGCGGCTGGGCAACCGCACCTGCTGTCACACCAGTTCAGGTGCACCACCAGCTGAAACTGCTGGTTTTTTGCCCCATTTGGTGTCCGGGAGGCACTTGGGCCCACCCGAGCCTCTGTGCAAATATACCAACAAGTCCTAAATAATATTGCGGACTCGCTTGAGCCTTCGGAACACCCAAAACAACGCTAAAACTCAAAATCACACCTCAAAACCCCTAGAATCAAACTTAAGAAAATTTAAGTTCTTGAATTCGGTTTCAATGCGCCGAACTAACCTATACTACTCGGAACTACACCAAATTTTGCGGGCAAGTCATAAATGACATAATGGAACTATTCCTGGTCTCAGAATTCCGTTTGGATCTCGATAGCACAAAAACACGTTCCAAACTAAATTATGAACTTAAGGAAACTCTATTTCGCTATTTGGCATTGAAATGCTCCCGGGTCATCCAAACCCCATTTCGGACATATGCACAAGTTTGAAATCATCATACGAAGCTACTGAAACCGTTAAAACTCGATTCCGAGGTCGTTTACTCAAAATATTGACCCAAGTCAAACTTGGCCAAAAAGGCCAACCTTAAGGAACTAAGTGTTCCTATACTGTTTTAAACACTTCTGAATCCCGAACCACCCGTCCCCGCAAGCCATAAATCACTATAAGCTGCTACGGAAAGTCTTATGTAGGGGAACAGGGTCTGAATACGCAAAAAGACCGGTCGGGTCGTTATAGATGGCATGATTATTATAGTGGTTTATGCTCGTTACGTGATTCTTTTGTGTTAGAACGTGTTTGGATGAAAGTTGATCAAAAGGATATGATTTGGCGCAAAAAGGAAAGTGAAGACACAAGAAAAATAAATGGAGGCAGCTCTTCCACCAACCTTGTGTCACGAAAGAGACAACGTATCAAGAACTGCAACATGAAAACATACCAACGACACAAAAAGATAGCGTTTCAGTCACTATTATAGCAGTGGAAGCAATGGGTAGGGGAACTAATAATAAAAAAATTAGTATGGTACAAATTTTATAAAATAACCGGCCTGATCGAACCATTGACATCCCTAGCAATAGGAGTAGAACCTCATGTTCTCACAAAAAGACCACTTTCTTACACACGTAGAAGGTACATTTTCTCAATAAGTAGAAACTGTAAGTGTTACTTTTACGAAAAGTGTAAAACTAACAGGAAATGATTGTGCAGATGGATTTACAATTCTTTGCTTGTATGGGTCAAAATCTTACCAAGGATATTCGATACTGGGTGGTAATACTGAAAACAATTTGGTTGAGGTCGACTAATAACCAATGGAGCTCACTGTCGAGCTATCGATCATGGCCGAGGACAAGTGTCAGAAGGAGCAGTAACGACTAGTTTAGTTACGAGATTTTTGGTGGAATATTCCATTGAATATTCTTTATGTTTGTACTTTTAGGGTTAATTAGGGGTGTGTCCCTTATAGATAGAAAGAGAGACCATGTGATAGGCATGTAATATTCTCTTATAAGAACTCTCTTGAAAAGCAGACTCTCTAGATAAATACAAACATCACATTTCTAAAGAGATTCATTTTGTTGATTAATCTATATAGTTTTCCCATCATATATGAGAAAATCTCCAATATTCTCATAGTTATTTGTCATTCATCATTGTCAGAAAAAAGAATTATCAACCTCATTCAATATTGGGTGAATCATTCTCCTTATCTACAATTAGTGTCGTTTATTATTATTTAATTTGATATTCTCATCCCATTAATGACCTTGAAACATTAAATACACGTTACATTAAATATGCTCCGACACTGTTCTACATCATCCACGTAGGCTGATCATAGATCTGAAGTTATTATCTTTAACTAGGTTTAACCTCTCATATACTAAATCAAACACATAGTTTGCAGTATCATTGTATTCATTTCACTAGTCAAATAGTTTAATCACATGTTAACACACGAATTAAACTATAAAATCCAGAGTCTGTGACTGTACCTTATTACAGAAATTCGTTCCAAGTGTTTCGTAGAAGAAATCTTCACAAGATCTTCATCAGAACTCTTTAGAATGTTGTGAGACAAGAAAGACATGTTTTTATGTTGAAGAAGGAGAGAAGTGGATAATAGAATTCTCACGCATACTTGTCCTTTTATTGAATAGATACGACACAATAGTTTAGGGAGTCCTAACCGTTGTGTCTCTTCTTTTATTTTAATTAGATATTATACATATATAAATATATTTACTTATTAAAGATGGACTGGGTTGGCCCATATGGGTGGCCCAAGTCTAATTTCTTTCATCTCTCACTCACACATAGTGGGTCAACTCTCACTCATATTCTGTAACTTTCATACATAACGACTAGACCGTATGACCGGTGCATACTTCGATAGCTTCACTGCTATGCATATGTTAGGAATATATAGCTTCTCGCTTTAATGGAATTTGGAGTAGATAATAGTATGCAGTACCCTAGATCATTTATCACAATCATATCCCACAATCTCTTTTGTCTTAATTTGAGTTCATGATTATGCTCTTGTCCAATGAACAAACATAATGGATCGATCAATGAACGCAATTAATGTGATAATACTTAATGATCTTCCTCATCTCATGAATCTCTCAATCTTAATCTCAATATGATATGCTTTTCTAGAGATGTTCCGCCAGATCGAATCAAACATGATCTTTTGACAACACTATAAGATAGCAAACACCAAACTGAATCTTAATAAACTAGTCAGAGTCATGAAGGTACGAAGTGAAAATTACTAATAATTTCCAGGACTTCACACGATAGCAAGCAGAGATTATAACTTGCACCTTCCTTATAGGTCATTTTATACATACATGGCATGAATCACGTATCACAATATTGACTCATTTCCCGTAGAGCGTAAGTCTTTTACAAATTCAATATTGTGCAGATGATAGATTACACAACTCATGTCTAACTTTGAGTTCATAAATCTACTCTTTATTTTATCAATCTATCATAACTCACATCTGGCATTAAGGCAGACTGTTAAATATAATCACACATGATTAACCATAAATTCAAAAATGACATTTATATTATAAACATCAAGCTCTCTATTATTACCGTTTTTGATAATAATAAGTTTATAATTGTCTTATCTCTATTAGTCAATTGACAACAGAGGCGATTTCCTGTGTGAATAGGAAAATCAGTTTGTTTGCCCAACATACTTTTTATCCTTAAATTTATGTACTCAACATAAAAAATATTATATGTATATGAACCAACAAGAATGAATAATAAGGCATCACTAACATTAACTTTAATAATGCATTTATACATGAACATTTTGGGAAAAACTTAAAAATATAAATACACTAGCAGCTACGCAAACCCAATGACTTCACATGTCTTTCATAAGCATCACATGCTATAGGTTTCGTTAGTGGATCTGCTACCATATGGTGCGTAGAGATGTATTTCATGCTCACTTCTTTATTTACAACCATGTATCTAACAAAATTATACTTAATATCAATATGTTTCGTTTTCCCATGGTACTTAGGATCCTTTGTGTAGGCTATTGCAGCTTGACTATCAGAATTGATGGTTACTGGTTCAATAGTATTGTTATACACACCCAAGTGGACCAGAAAATGTTTAATCCAATTAGCTTCCTGCACAGCTGCTGAAAGTGCTACAAATTCAGCTTCCATTGTAGACATGGATATGCATGATTGTTTCTCCCTACTCCATGATACAACACTATTGTTAAGGAGAAATGTGTATCCAGAGGTAGATTTTCATTCATCTAAATCTCCTCCCCAATCAGCATCAGTGTAGCCTTTGAGTTGCAGATCAGTTCCTTGGTAAATAGTCGATTGTACCTTTAAGATATCTCAGTTTTCTTTTAACTTCTTTCCAATGTTGTTGTCCTGGGTCAGATTGATAACTGCTAACTAATCCAACATCATAACAGATATCGGGTCTTGTACACATCATAGCATACATTAGACAACCAATTGCAGTATCATAAGGAATCTTTCTCATTTGTTCTTTCTCTCATGGATTCTAAGGGCACATCCTCCGGCTTAAAGATTCACCTCTAGAAATATGAGTGTTTATGGGTTTGCAATCTTGCATATTAAAACGTTCAAGAACATTCTTAATGTAAGGTTCTTGGGAAAGAGACAACAATATCTTTGAACGCTCTCATGTCTTAACTCCAAGAATGTATGATGTTTCACCTATATCCTGCATCTCAAAAGTAGAAGGTAACCACTCTTTTATCTCTTTTACATACTCGATATCACTTGCAGCTATAAGTATGTTGTCTACATACAATAATAAGATTACAAAATTATCTTTGGATCTTTTAATGTACACACAGTGGTCTTCGTGGACCATAGTGAAATCATATGATATGATCGCATTATGAAAACGTATACCATCGTCTAGAAGATTGCTTAAGGCCATAAATCGACCTGCGAAGTTGGCAAACTTTATGCTCTTCGCCTTTTTTCACGAAATCTAGAGGTTGTTCCATATAGATTTCCTCTTCTAGTTATCCATTAAGAAATGCAGTTTTTACATCCATTTGATGCAGTTCAAGATCCAAATTAGCCACTATTGACAAAATTAGCCTTATTGAAGTAAACTTCACAACAGGGGAAAAAGTTTCTTCATAATTGATTCCTTCCTGTTGTGTATACCTTTTATCTACTAGGCGAGCTTTATATCTTTCGATACTACCATCAGCCTTACGTTTGATTTTAAGAACCCACTTGTTCCCAGTTGCTTTACGGTCCATAGGTAGATCAACCAATTCCCATACTTGGTTTGATTTCATTGACTCCATCTCATCCTCCATTGCTTTTAACCATTAACCATTTATCTTTTGCGTGGCATGTAAGAGCCTCATTTACATTTCGTGGATCTTCTTCGTCTTGTGGAGTAACCATAAATTCTTCCCCTTCGATCTCAAACCGACGACGGGGAATATGTTGACGACTCATTCGTCGAGATTGAGATTGATAAATTGATTTATCAATTGGTAAGTTACTCCCACTGGGACCAGCAATATCAAATTCACTCAATTTGGATAGTGTATTAGTAGTAATTGGAACATACCCATGATCATCAGAGTGACTCTCATCCAAAATTATTTGAGTGTTTACAGCGGAAGCTATCTGGTCTGTAGTTTCATAAAGAGACAAGTCATGATCTATCTCTCCCTGCTTAGAAAAATCATTCTCTAAAGATATAACATCACATGATTCAGGTTCAGTCACCTTGCCGCTATCTTGTTCACCTATAAACACATAACCCTTCGAATGTTCAGAGTATCGTCATTTTCTTCCCCTTGGACCTAATTTTTCATATGAAGAAAAAGGATTATGAACAAAATCATCACAACCCCAAGGCTTTAAAATGCTCAAATCGGGTTTTCGATTGTCCATAACTCCTATTGCGTAGATGTAACTGACTTAGAAGGGACACAATTAAGTACAAATGCAGTAGTGAGCAAAGCATCACCCCAATAGGTGATAGGCAATTTTGCTTGTGCCATCATTGATCTAACCATTTCTAACAAGGTTCTATTTCGTCGTTCCGCAACACCATTTTGTTGTAGAGTGTAGGGAATAGTCAATTGCCTTTGAATTCCCATTTGATCACACAATTGTTTGAACTCATCAGACAAGTATTCTCTTCCTTGATCGTTTCTTAAAGCTTTGATTTTTCTATCTAGTTGATTCTCAACCAAGTTCATAAACTTGACGAAGCAACTCAAAGCTTCAGATTTATGAGAAATTAAATATACATAACCATATCGAGTAAAATCATCTATAAATGTGATAAAATAAATAGCATCGTGCCTTGACCTTACTTTCATTGGACCACAAATGTCAGAATGAATTAACTGCAATGGAGTTTCAGCTCTAGTACCTTTTCCAAATGGTTTTCTTGCAGATTTTCCAGTTAGGCAATACTCGCAAGTAGACAAATCTACTTTATCTATAGAGCCAAGAAGACCTTATTTGGCTAAGCGATTCATTCTTTGCTGACCAATATGGCCAAGCCTAGCATGCTATATATTTACATCATTTTCACAGATAGAAGTTGACATAAATAAGGAAAAACTAATATTATTATTATTAAGACTAGGAACAATATCCATTACAATAAAACCATTACTTAAATAACCGGTGCCATATTTTGTCTTGGCCAAATACAAATCAAGAACATGTTCATGAAAGACTAAATGAAATCCTAAACTAATCAACACAGTAACTGAAACCAAATTTCGACGAATTGATGGAGCAAATAGTACATCATGTAGAAATAGAGTTCGGCCACCACGCATATCAAGTTTGCAGGTACCAATCCCTTTAACCTATGCTTTGGAGTTATTCCCTACATAAATCCATTTTGCTCCTTTTGGAATTCGCCGAAGTTCCACGAAAGCATCTTTTTCTGTTGCTACATGGTCGGTGGCTCCCGAGTCTACAATACACACATGATGTGATTCAGTTAGATAAAAAGAACAAGAAACATTTACATCACTATGTAAATTTTAAATAAGGTTATGTACCTTTTTAGGCTCAGGACAATCACGAGCAAAATATCCTTTTTTCTTACAGTTGTGGCATTTTAACTTTGCCATATTTAGTTTCTTCTTTGGTTTGGGAACTGAAACATCATTCTTCCCTTGTTGATTAGTCTTAGGCTTCTTACAGGCTTGTCATTTCCCCTTCTATAGAGAAAATCCACCAAACTTGCATTTTTTTCCTTTTCCAGAATTTGGATTAGAACTTGCCACATATCACTTGTAGTAGAGTTGTCCACTTCGAGGCGCTCTTCCTCGAGTCCAAGTGACGCTTAGCATCTTCCATAGTTTTGATGCTAATGTTATGGGTCAAGTGCATCTTCATATTCTCCCAACTTTGTGGTAAGGAAAGAATCACAGCTTGGACTTGTTGCTCTTCGCTCAACACATGACCGGCATCTTTTAGTCCATTTACCATATTTGACATATGGAGGAGATTTTTACGCATGGTATGATCAGGATTTTTCTTGTAAGTGTCAAACTTAATAGTAAGTGCCCTCAGCTTAGCAACAGAAGTATGACCAAATGTTTCTTTCAATGCAGACCACATGTCCTTAGCATTATCATACTGGCAAAATTCTCTCATGATATCATCATCCATACTGCTCAACAACATTAAGCGAGCAAGAGAATTTTTCTTTTTCCAAGCTTGATATGCCTCAATATCTCTCTCATGTTGAGGTGTGTCTCCACTTTCAGGAGGCGTCATTGTAACAACCCGGACGGTCATTCCATGATATTATCCATGTTTTCCCTGTTTCTGCTTTATCACATGTTTCTTAGCTCAATTATGTTGTGCGGGTCGGTTGGTTCGGGTTCGGAGTGGTTGTGGTGAGAAATGAGACACTTAGTCTCTTAAGTTGGCTTTATGGTTAGAAAAGTCAATCGAAAGTTGACTATTAGCTAAACGACCTCAGAATGTGGATTTTATGGCTCGGACAGCTTCGTTAGGTGATTTGGGACTTAGGAGTATGTATTGAATATTTTTTGGAGGTTCGAAATAGAATTAGGCTTGAATTGACGAAATTAAGTTTTTGGATTTTTCCGGTCGGCAGTGGAAAATTATCTATTGGGTTGGAATAGAATTCCGCAAGTTAGAACAGGTCTTTAATGCCATTTGGGAGGTGTGTGCGAATTGTTAGGTCATTCGGACGAGGTTTGGTTAGTTTCGGCATCGTTAGTGAATTTTGGAAGTTTGAAAATCCTTAAGCTTGAATCATGGGTTGATTTGGTGTTTCGATGTTATTTTGGGTGTTCCTAGGGTTCGACTAAGTCCGGGTGATCATTTGAGACTTGTGGGTGCCTTTGGTTGAGGTCCCGAGGACCTCGGGAGGAGTTCAGATGGTTGACGGATGAGTTTTTGGCCTTAGAGTTGCTGGTATGAGATGTTCTGTGATTTCCACAGATGCGGAGGGATGGCCGCAGGTGCGGTCACCGCAGGTGCGAGTTGAGCATCGAAGGTGCGGAAATGGTTAAGATGGAGAAGGACCGAAGATGCGCAAGATTGGCTGCACCTGCGAAGCCGCAGGTGCGGTAGGTGGAACGTAGGTGCGGGATTTAGGCTTCAAGTGAAATATCATAGGTGCACATCTGGGACCGCAGGTGCGGGTCCGCAGGTGTGATGAAAATGCCGATGATGCGATTATCGCAGGGCAGAACCTATAAATAGAAGCCTTAGCGAATTTTGACCATTTTTCCAGTGTTCGGGTTTGGAGATTTTTAAGAGAAATGGAAGCGGAATTCATGAGACAACACCTTGAGGTAATGATTTTGAACTCAACACTCGATTATATGATGATTTCTACCTGATTAGACATGAAATTTATGAAGATTAAGGGTTAAAATTGGGGGATTAGGGCTTGAAGTTCTAGACTTTGATTTGAGGATTTGAGGGGCATTTGTTGTCGGATTTTGGTGTATTTGGTATGTATGAACCAGTGAGCGTAGTGATGATATTGAGGGATGGATCTTCCCTAGACATGGGTCTTGTCCGAGTGTTTTTATTCCGGAGATGGATCTTCTCCGTGGGGGATGGATTGGCCTTCCTCAGTACTGAGTGACTGCGGTCACCTGTGTTTGTGTATATTCCGGGATGGATCTTCCCTTGGCCTAAGAGCCAAACACAGTACTGAGTGGACTTCTGTGTGAGAGTTGTGAGCACTATGTGCATTTCCACACTGTTGATACACTGGCATGTAGAGTATACTGAGTTATACATGGGTTACTGATCATATGTCACATATTTTGTTTTCATTATCTGTTAGATTTGTGAACATGTCTAAATTTTGTACGTTGTTTTGTTATAATTACTGAGGTTTAGTCAGTCACTACCTCTCATCTCATAGTTTGGGTTCGTTACTTCTGAGTTGGTGTACTCACGTTACCCCCTGCACCTTATGTGCAGATTTAGGTACATCGGGACCTAGTAGCGATTGTTGATCTATTGGCAGAGTATCTTTGGAGTCTTCGAGGTAGCAGCTAGTGATCGCAGCCTCGTTTTCTCCTTCTCTATCTTTCTATCGTATTCATTTATTTCAGACAGTATTATGTCAGTTCTGTATTTTTACATTATAGATATAGTAGCTCATGACTCGGTGACACTAGTTCTGGGATTGGTTTTTATTTATGTTTTAATGGTGTTAAACTTTTAAATGATTTTATAAATGAGGTTTTTGCTGAAAATGTAGAGAATTTCTTAAAGAAATCTTAAATCAAATGAAATGTGTGGCTCGCCTTATTTCATGATAGGCGCCATCATGAATGGGTATTTTGGGATCGTGACAGTCATAGAATCAGAGCTCTAGGTTATATAGGTCTCACCAGTCATGAGCAGGTTTGGTAGAGTCTTGCTGATCAGTACGGAGACGGCTGTACTTATCTTCGAAAGGTTGCAGAACCCTTAGGAAAAATCTCACGTTCTTGAATTCTGTCGTGCGAATCTGTTGATTCTAGAAAACTAAACTTTTGTGTTTCATTCCCTCACAGATGGTGAGGACACGCGCTACCGATGAGGGTGGCCAGAAACCGGTTAGGCCTGTGAAAGACCGAGGCTGCGGTCGAGGCCGTGGTAGAGGGAGGGGTGCAGCCCGCGCAGCAGTCGGGGCAGTACCTGTGGACCCTCCAGTTATTTCAAATTAGGTCCCACTCGCTGATGTACCAGAGGGACCGGCTCAGGAATCGGTAGTGCCTATTGTGATTCCGGGTCTTCAGGAGACTTTGGCCTAGATTCTGACCGTGTGCACCAGTCTAGCACAGACAGTTGTTGTTTCTACTACAGCCGTTACTTCTCAGGCCGGGGGAGGCACTCAAACTCCAGCTGCTCGTACACCTGAGCAGGTTATTCAGGGACTCCAGACATCGGGGATAGCTCCAGCCTAGCCGGTTTCCCCAGCTCAGGATTGTTTGATCCCAGTTATGGCTGACGATGAGCAGCGTAGGTTGGAGAGATTTGGTAGACTTCAGCCTCTGACTTTCAGTGGTGCTGAGGGCGAAGATGCCCAAGGCTTCTTAGACAAGTGTCAGAGGATTCTTCTCACTACAAGGATATTGGAGACCAGTTGGGTCTCATTTACTACTTTCCAGTTCTCAGGAGCTGCATTTACTTGGTGGGAGTCTTATGAGAGGCGTACGCTTGTTGGAGCAGCGCCCCTTACTTGGCAGAAATTTTCCACTCTCTTTTTAGAGAAGTATGATCCCCAGTCCCGCAGAGAGGAGTTGTGTAGACAGTTTGAGCAGTTGCGTCAGGATGAGCTGATTGTGAGACAGTATGAGATGAGGTTTTCCAAGCTAGCTCGTCATGCTTCAAAGTTAGTCCCTACTGAGAGAGAGAGGATCAGGAGGTTCGTGGATGGCCTTACTTATCAACTCTTTATTCTGATGACCCGAGAGAGAGTATCGGGTGCTACTTTTGAGCAGGTAGTTGATATTGTTAGGGATATTAAGTGAGTTCTCCGCCAGGAGCGAGAGAAGAGGGAGGCCAAGAGGCCTCGAGGATCTGGTAGTTTCAGCAGTGTGCCCTCCAGGGGTCAGTTCCAGCACAGTAGAGGCCGCTCATTTAGGCCTCCTCAGCCAGTTCGTCTAGCTTACAGTGGTGCATCATCGTGGCATGGTCCCCGCAGCTCTCATCCGGGTCATTCCTCATTTAGTGCTCTTCCAGCCCAGAGTTCATCTCGAGCACCATCGGTTTAGGGTTCCTCGTTGCATGGTCCTTCTAGTGGTTATTTAGGTGCTAGGGGTTCCCTTTAGTCCCCACCGTCATTTGCTGAGAGGGGTTGTTATAAGTGTGGTGATCCGGATAATATCAAGAGGTTTTGTCCCTATCTTTCGGGTGGTTCATCCTAGCAGAGGAGTCAGCCGTCAGCTTCAGCTCCAATTACTTCACCACCCTCCTAGACGGCTAGGAGTAGGGGTCAGACATCTAGAGGCCGCCCTAGAGGGGGAGGTCGATCAGGTGGTGGCCAATCTCGATTTTATGCACTTCTAGCTAGGTCAGATGATATGGCCTCAGATGTAGTGATTACAGGTATTGTTTCAGTTTGTCACCGAGATGATTTTGTCTTATTTGATCCTGGTTCCACGTATTCCTATGTTTCATCATATTTTTCCCATTTCCTGGATATACCCCATGAGTCCTTTGTTACATATGTTCATGTGTCGACTCCGGTGGGCGATACTATTGTTGTGGACCATGTGTATCGATCATGTGTGATATCTATTGGGGGTTTGGAGACCCGAGTAGATATGTTATTATTTAGCATGGTTGACTTTGATGTGATATTGGGCATAGATTGGCTATCTCCGTGTCATGAATTTCTAGAATATCACGCTAAGACCGTTACCTTAGCGATGACAGCATTTTCGAGGGTTGAGTGGAGAGGTTATGTTGAGTATGTGTCTAGTAGGGTGATTTTATACATGAAGGCTCAGCGTATGGTGGATAAAGGGTGATTGTCTTATTTGGCTTTTGTGAGGGATGTCAGTGCTGAGGCTCCCACTATCGATTCGGTTCCTGTGGTCCGTGATTTTCTGGACGTGTTTCCTGCTGACCTGCCAAGCATGCCACCTGAAAAGGATATTGATTTTGGTATTGATTTGGTGTCGGGCACTCAGCCCATTTCTATTCCACTGTATCGTACGGCACCGACGGAGTTGAAGGAATTGAAAGAGCAGCTTCAGGAACTCCTAGATAAGGGGTTCATTCGGCCTAGTGTGTCACATTGGGGTGCACCGGTGTTGTTTGTGAAGAAGAAGGATGGTTCCATAAGAATATGTATTGACTTCAGGCAGTTAAACAAGGTTACAGTCAAGAATAAGTAACATTTTCCTCGTATTGATGATTTGTTTGACCTGCTTTAGGAAGCTAGATTGTTCTCTAAGATTGATTTGAGATCCGAGTATCATCAGCTAAAGATTAGGGATTCGGATATTCCCAAGACGGCTTTCAAGACTCGTTATGGTCATTATGCGTTTATGGTGATGTCTTTTGGGTTGACCAATGCCCCAGTAGAATTCATGCATTTGATGAACAGCGTGTTTCAACCGTATTTGGATTCCTTTGTTATTGTGTTCATTGATGACATCCTGGTATATTCTCGTAGCCAGGAGGAGCATGATCAGCATTTGAGAGTTGTATTGCAGAGATTGAGGAAGGAGAAACTTTATGCAAAGTTCTCCAAGTATGAGTTTTGGCTTGGCTCAGATTACTTGGGGCACGTGGTGTCCAGTGAGGGTATCAGGTTGATCCGAAGAAGGTAGAGATGGTGCAGAGTTGGCCCAGACAGTCCTCAGCTACAGATATTAGGATCTTCCTTGGTTTGGCGGGGTACTACCGTCGCTTTGTGGAGGGGTTTTCTTCTATTGCTTCGCCCTTGACCAAATTGACCTAGAAGGGTGCTCCGTTCAGGTGGTCGGACGAGTGTGAGGAGAGCTTTCAGAAGCTCAAGGTTGCTTTGACCTCGGCTCCAGTGTTAGTAGTTCCATCAGCTTCAGGTTCCTATACCGTATATTGTGATGCCTCCAGGATAGGCATTAGTTGTGTATTGATGCAGGAGGGTAGGGTGATGACAGGGATGTAGTTATTGGTGATGATGGGGTCATGAGGATGCAGGGTCGGATATGTGTTCCTAATGTCGATGGGCTTCGAGAGTTGATTCTAGCAGAGGCCCACAGCTCGCGGTACTCCATTCATCCGGGTGCCGCAAAAATGTATCAGGATCTAAGATAGCTTTATTGATGAAGGCGGATGAAGAAGGATATTGTTGGATTTGTGGCTTGGTGTCTCAACTGTCAGCAGGTCAAGTATGAGCACCAAAGACCAGGTGGATTGCATCAGAGGTTAGATATTCCGGAGTGGAAGTGGGAGAGGATCACCATGGACTTTGTAGTTGGGATCCCACGGACTTCGAGGAGGTTCGATGCTATATGGGTTATTATGGATCGGCTGACCAAGTCCGCGCACTTCATTCATGTTGGTACTACTTATTCTTCGGAGCAGTTAGCAGAGATTTATATCCGGGAGATTGTTCGGTTGTATGGTGTTCCAGTTTCTATCATTTCTCACAGAGGTACTCAGTTCACATTGCAGTTTTGGAGGGCCGTACAGAGAGAGTTGGGTACTCAGGTTGATTTGAGTAAAACATTTCATCCTCAGACGGACGAACAGTCTGAGCGCACCATTCAGATTTTGGAGGACATGTTGCGTGCTTGTGTCATTGATTTTGGGGGTTCATGGGACAAATTTCTACCACTCGCGGAGTTTGCATATAATAATAGCTATCAGTCGAGTATTCAGATGGCCCCATATGAGGCTTTATATGGGAGGAGGTGTAGATCTCCGGTTGGTTGGTTTGAGTCGGGTGAGGCTAGGCTATTGAGCACAGATTTGGTACAGGATGCGTTGGATAAGGTGAAGTTGATTCAGGAGCAGCTTCGCACGACACAGTCTAGGCAGAAGAGCTATGCGGACCGGAAGGTCCAGGATATGTCTTTCATGGTTGGGGAGAAGGTGTTGCTGAAGGTGTCACCCATGAAGGGTGTTATGCGGTTCGGGAAGAGGGGCAAGTTGAGTCCTCAGTTCATTGAGCTTTTTGAGGTGCTTCAGAGGGTTGGAGAGGTGAATTATAGACTTGCTTTGCCACCCAGCTTATCGAATGGTCATCCGGTATTCCATGTTTCCATGCTCCGAAAGTATGTTGGTGACCCGTCTCATGTTTTGGACTTCAGCACGGTTCATCTTGAGGGTAATATGTCCTATGAGGTAGAGCCAGTGGCTATTTTGGGTCGTCAGGTCAGAAGGTTGAGGTCTAAGGATATAGCTTCAGTGAAGGTGCAATGGAGAGGGCAGCCGGTGGAGGAGGCCACCTGGGAGACCGAGCGGGAGATGCATAGCAGATATCCTCACTTATTTGAGACTCCAAGTATATTTCTAGACTCGTTCGAGGACGAACATTTGTTTAAGAGGGGGAGAATGTAACGACCCGGCCGGTCTTTTTGTGAGATTAGCCTTGTTTTCCCTATTTCTGCTTTATCACGTTTTGCTTAGATCAGTTATGTTGTGCGGGGTCGGTTGGTTCGGGTTCTGAGTGGTTGTGGTGAGAAATGAGACACTTAGTCTCTTAAGTTGGCTTTACGGTTAGAAAAGTCAACTGAAAGTTGACTATTAGGTAAACGACTTCGGAGTGTGGATTTTATGGCTTAGATAGCTTCGTTAGATGATTTGGGACTTAGAAGTGTGTTCGAAATGTTTTTCGGAGCTTCGGAATAGAATTAGGCTTGAATTGGCGAAATTGAGTTTTTGGCAATTTCCGGTCGGCAGTGGAAAATTAGCTATCAGAGTCGGAATGGAATTTTGAAAGTTGGAACAGGTATGTAATGTCGTTTGGGAGGTGTGTGCGAATTTTCAGGTCATTCGGATGAGGTTTGGTTAGTTACGGCATTGTTGGTGAATTTCGGAAGTTTGAAAATCCTTAGGCTTGAATCATGGGTTGATTTGGTGTTTCGATGTTATTTTGGGTGTTCCGAGGGTTCGACTAAGTCCGGGTGATCATTTGTGACTCATGGGTACCATTGGTTGAGGCCTCGAGGGCCTCGGGGGGAGTTCAGATGGTTAACGAATGAGTTTTTGGCCTTAGAGTTGCTGGTGTGAGCTGTTCTGTGATTTCTACAGATGCGGAGGGGTGGCCGCAGGTGCGAGTTGGGCATCGCAGGTGCGAAAATGGTTAAGCTAGAGAAGGATCGTAGATGCGGAAGATTGGCCGCACCTGCGAAGCCGCAAGTGCGGTAGGTGGAACGCAGGTGCGGGATTTGGGCTTCAAGTGAAATATCGCAGGTGCGGGTCCGCATGTGCGATGAAAAGGTCGCAGATGGGTCATCGCTGGGCAGAACCTATATATAGAATCCTTAGTGAATTTTGGCCATTTTCCCACCATTTGTGTTCGGGTTTGGAGCTTTTTAAAAGAAATTGAAGATGGATTCGTGGGGTAACACCTTGAGGTAATGATTTTGACCTCAACGCTCGATTATATGATGATTTCTACCTGATTAGACATGAAATTTATGAAGATTAAGGGTTAAAATTGGGAGATTAGGGCTTGAAGTTCTAGACTTTGATTTGAGGATTTGAGGGGCCATTTGTTGGTAGATTTTGGTGTATTTGGTATGTATGAACTCGTGAGAGTGTAAGGATTTGAGTTTTGCAATTTTTATCGAATTTCGAGACGTGGGCCCGGGGTCGGGTTTGGCCAATTTTGGGATTTTTGGTTAAATTTGATAATTTTCGAGTGGGCTTTGTTCCTTAGCATATATTGATGATATAAATCTAATTTTTTGTTAGATTTGGAGCAATCGGAGGCCGAGTCTAGAGGCAAAGGTATTGTGGACTAGGATTTTAGCTGGTTTGAGGTAAGTAACGTTTCCAAACTTTGTTTTGAGGATTCGAAACCCCGAACTATATGTTCTGTGATTATAATTAAGGTGATGCACATGCCAAGTGATGGGCGTGCGGTCATGCACTGTGTTATTTGTGGCTTGGCTCATCCCATGGCACCGTTTAGTAGCTATTAAGGATTGATATTTGTACTCCTATCAATGTGGTTAATGTGATTATGCTAGAAATCATGTTAAGTACTATGTTAAGGCTTCACGCCGATATTGTTGCGACCCAAGTGGTCATATATTGATGTATTCTCATGTGTTTTATTGATGTTATATACTCATTCCTATCATAGCATATTATATCATGTCTCAGTCTCGGTAATTGTTGATTTTGTACATTTATCATTGATTCGGGCTAGTTCATGCATCTGTGAGCCCCTGTGAGTGAGACTGGAGAGTGAGGCCGAGAGCCTGTTATTGAGAGACAGTTATGGGATCGGACTGCACGCCACAGTATATTATATTGATTATGCCTAGATTTGGCTTATTATAGCGCTTGGGTTGTAGGAGCCCCTCCGGAGTCTATAACACACCCCCAGTGAGCGCAGTGATAATATTGAGGGATGGATCTTCCCTGGACATGGATCTTTTCTGAGTGTTTGTATTCCAGAGATGGATCTTCTCCGTGGGAGTTGGATTGGCCTTCCTCAGTACTGAGTGACTACGGTCACCTGTGTTTGTGTATATTCCGAGATGGATCTTCCCTTGGCCTGAGAGCCATATACATTACTGAGTGGACTTCTGTGTGAGAGTTATGAGCACTATGTGCATTTCCACACTGTTGATACATTGGCATGTAGAGTATACTGAGTTATACATGGGTTACTAATCATATGTGACATATTCTGTTTTCATTATCTGTTAGAACAGTGAATATGTCTAAATTTTGTACGTGTTTTGTTATAATTACTGAGATTTTGTCCGTCACTACCTCTCAGCCCATAGTTTGGGTTCGTTACTTCTGAGTTTGTGTACTCACGTTACCCCCTGCACCTTGTGTGCAGATTTAGGTACATCGGGACCCGGTAGCGTTGCTGATCTATTGGCAGAGTATCTTTGGAGTCTTCGAGGAAGCAACTAGAGATCGCAACCTCATTTTATCCTTCTCTATCTTCCTGTCGTATTCATTTATTTCAGACAGTATTATGTCAGTTCTGTATTTTTACATTATAGATATAGTAGCTCATGACTCGGTGACACTAGTTCTGGGATTGGTTTTTATTTATGTTTTAATGGTGTTAAACTTTTGAATCATTTTATAAATAAGAATTTTGTTGCAAATGTAAAGAATTTCTGAAAGCAATCCTAAATCAAATGAAATATACGGCTTGACTGATTTCACGATAGGCGTCTTCACGACTGGGTATTTTGGGATTGTGACAGTCATAGACACATTAAGGGCCTCAAGAGCCTCTTGCTCTTCCGGGACATACTGAATTTTCATGCTCTAGATCTCATAATTATCGCCATTTAGCTTATCGCCCGTGTTAAGCTCAGCGACAATAGTTTTCATAGCAGTAGACATACTGATTTAAACAAGCATAAACTATTGTGAGACAACTATGTACTTTTATAAATTAAAAAAAGTCTTTATTCATTTACATAATTATTAACCATGTTATCATTTACTTCACATTAGATTCAGAATCGAAAGTTCACTAAGTTCCCCAATCATCCTCTGAATTCTCATATGTAGTGAACCCAACATAATTAATTATCTAAGCAAGTTTATCTTAAATCACATAAATTCAAAAAAATTAAACTTCTATGACAAATACAGAATTATTCAATAACATAAAATATTGAATTGTCAATTCATAAAAGTTAGTCAGATATAGACAACTATTATACAAAATTAAATACATATTGTCACATTAATTGTCGCTTATGAAAAAGAAAGAATAAAATAATAATTTTATGCAAGTCTGCAGGCAATAAAATTTTCGCTCTTAGAACTATTGGTTTGACCAAATTTATTCCACTATTTTTTCTCATAGGAGGTTCAAGGGAACAACACATAGTCTTTTGAACTTTCAAATTTGTGTTCTTATACACGAAATCTTGAACCGTCTTTCTATAAGATCCTTTTAACTTGTGGTCAACTTCTTGCCATGATTTATCAAGCAATTCTTGATGGAAGGTATAATCATATGGTAATGCAGACCATAAAATCCTATACTTCTCTTCACCACTTAATAGGCCACCAGCCCAAATAACTTTTTGAATTAACTTATTAATTCTAGTTATATGTTTCACAAAACTTGGAAGAGAATCTCCTTGTTCATTAGATTCCATCGGCAAATTTATCATATTATCAATCATAGCCTTCACCCTTCTTCTTTGTTCCTTTGTGTAAACTCATTTTTGTGTCCTTATCATCACCGTGAATTTATATTACATATACAGAAGATATTAGGATTCACCATTCATATAAATAATACCGATGTGTGTGCGCGTATATATATA
>ML261063.1:4845-59518 GCA_005239495.1 Nicotiana undulata
TATATATATATATATATATATATATATATATATATAGAATTCGTAAAAACAATGTCAAACCGCTCAACCGTTTTGTACCACAAGGAATCCAGCTAAAACAACCAATACTCTTTCCAAAATAACCACAACAATATCTAACTATAAAATAACAAGTCCAAGTAATCATAGAAACACTAATGGACATAGAAAAATCAAGACAAAAATCAATTAAGTTGAGAACGAGAAAGGGATCATGCTTAACAAGCAAATTGGGTGGTGCATAGATACTCGTCACCTCACCTATACACCACGCCCATGCATTTGACATAGCAAACAAGTGGGGATTCCTGTTCCCTCAAGTCAAAGTTAGACCAAACACTTACTTCAATTTCGCAGGCCATTCACTGCTCAATTACAACTTTTCCTTTAGAATCTTGCTCTAACTTGCTCGAATCTAATCATAATTAACTCAATATCATCAATTAAGGCTAAAGGAACTAACTTTATTGAAAATTCCATTTTTTTCTAAGTTTTCTCAAAAAAAGTGAAAACCCGACCCCGGACCTGCTTGGTCTAAACTCGGGGTTCGGACCAAATTACGTTTACCCGTTCACCCACGAACCCAAATATACAATTAGTTTCGTAATCCGACCTCAATTAGAGGTAAAGATTCGATTTTTATAAAATTCCCTAATTCTACCCAAACCCTCATTTTTTACCCTGAAAATTCTTAGTTTTTGATTTAAAAGTGATGAATAATAATGAGTAATTGAAAGAGTAAAATTTAGAATTGATTACCCATGACTTAGGGATGAAATTTGGTGAAGAAATTCGTTTCTATGGCTGTGGGGTTCGAAAATTTGAATAAGAAGAAGTCTGCCTGTTTTATATATATTTTTCTGCCAGCTATTCTTTCTTGTTTCTCGTGCCAAATAATCCTGAAACTTGATTTTATGTCTCTAATGGATTTCTTGTGAAATTCTAATCAAGTTAGGCTTTTGAATCACTCAGTTTGACCTTATAATGAAGGAGATATGTGGGTTTTAATATTTGCAAATAATGCAGATTTTTAATACGCCGTCAGTGCCAATTGCGTAATTAACCTGAAAAATTTGGCAACCTTAGTAAAATGCCAATAAAATCCTCATACGATGTCCAAATTCGATGATTCTTTTTGATACGGGTCCGTAATTACGATACGGATCTAATACTTCATTCAAAACAGAAATCATAGATCATTTGTTCAATATTATATCATTTATTCTTGAAGAAACTACGTCGAAGCATAAGAAAGAACGAGCGCAACACAATCCAAACCTATTTGAAACTCACCCGAGCCCTCGAGGCTCTAAACCAAACATGCACGCAAGTCTAAAAGCATAATACGGACTTGCTCGTGCGATCAAATCATGAAAATAACATGTAAAACTATGAATTAAACCTTAAAACTCATTATATTCCTCAAGAACACTTATAGTTCATAACTTTTCAACCGGATGTCCGAATCACGTCAAACGAACTCCATTTTTCACCAAATTTTGAAAGCAAGACTTAAATATCATAACAAAGTTGTATCGAGCTCCATAGTCAAAATACGGCTCCGATACCAACGGTGTCAAACGTTAATTCATTTCTTTATTTCATTAATAATTTCAGCAAAACAATTTCTTTCAAAAATTGATTTCTATGGCTTGGGACCTCGTAATTCAATTTCGGGCATAAGTCCCATATTTTACCGTGGACCTTCCGGCATCGTCGAAACAGATATCCGAGTCCGTTTACTCAAAATGTTGACTAAAGTCAACTAAAACTAAATTTTTAATTCTAAAAAATATTATTTCTTATATTTTCACGTAAAAGCTTTCTGGTTTCAATCCCGGACTGCGCACGCAAATTGAGGTATTTAAAATTAACCTTTTTAGGGCTATTAAGACTAGAACGGAGTCTAACTTCATAAAATGACCCCTTGGGTCATCACAAACGAGGAACAACCTTATTTGTTACTGGCTCGAGTGAGACCGAAGGTACCCATTGATCAGAACCAGGGACAAACGATACGACGGGTCTCGAGTATGGCCGGACCCGGAAAGAGTCAAGCTCGAGTAAGATGAAAGATCGAGGGTAAAGGAGAGACGGTTAAAAGAGACAAAAAGGGAAGCAGAAATATCCGAAATCATCCGAATGTTGCAGTGTGGATCACGCTCGGTACTAACTATATATAGTATTTTCGTGGGAAAAAGGGGAGAAAATACTTCTATTTTGTTTAGACTTGTATAAGGGTTAAACCTCCTCTACTACAGAAAGAGAGAACCATTTCATTTTTTGGGTGACTGTTGGCGCACATATCAAGGCAATAAAATTTACTTATGCTTTTAGCAATTGCTTAAGTGTTCTTCAACTGTTCATTCGTTCAGTTGGAACTGAGCTCTATCTCGAGGGCTCAATTGAAATCGACCGAAAGCATTTAAATCTAACAAGAAGCTTAGTAACTTCGACACATTTGGTTTGGTTGTTTTATCATATTTCAATTCAATTACTTACCGCCTTTTGACATATGTATTAAATCAAACCATGTATCCATCAAACCGCATCAAATTTAAGTTTTATCCATTTTAAGGGGTAAAAAGTTGGGCGCCCACAGTGGGGCTAAGGATAATAGTTGTAATTTAATACGAATCTTGATAACACACATTATTTTACACTTGGTCTTTAAAGTTTGATTTTAGGACTATTCAATATGTCAGATTCTCAATCTGCTCATTTAAGTGTTGACGCTGAGTCAGGCCACCACGGTGAAAATAACAACGGGATGCCAAGCAACAGTGTACCCTCTGTCGACCCTAATGGTGTTCCAATCGATGATCCAGTCAATGCCAATCCACAAGTTGCTATCAACGCTAACCTACCAATTATCCCAAATAACAGCGTTCACGAGGCACCTCGGTTGTCAATTCGTGAGGCACCCGAAGGGGGAGGCGATGGAGTTAGCTTACGCTTGATTTTTGAGAAGTTGCAAGCCCAACAAGTTGCCATAGCACAACTGCAGAGTCAAAATCACAACGCAACTTAACTCGAACTGGTTGGAGAAGATAATCGGAGGGAAAAATGGATTGTCACAGAACCGAATAGGACCAGATCTCGGGAAACTTATGAGGTGATAAAAATACTTGAGGCGTTGAAACAACGGGTAGAATTTGACGAAAAGAAGATAGAGGCAAATCATAAGAAAGTGGAAGCTACAGCTTGAGGATCGATCGGATCCACGGGGCATCTTCTATATTGAAGGGACTGGATTCCAAAAGGTTTATTTAGAAGCCTTTCCCCCTAAGTGCGGCACCAAATACAATTTTGAAAAGGTTCTGATTACCTGATATTTCCAAATACAAGGGGACCATAGATCCAAATGAGCATGTGACCTCTTAAAAATACGCAATAAAAGGCAATGACCTTAAGGATGACGAGATCGAGTCGGTACTACTGAAGAAAGTCGGGAAACCCCTGTCTAAGGGAATGATGGTATGGTATCACAATTCACCTCAAAACTCGATTGATTCGTTTTCTATGCTTGCAGATGTCTCCGTTAAAGTTCACACCGGGGCCATTAAAGTTGAGACGAGAAAACTGGACCTGTTCAAAGTTAAGCAGAAGGATAATGAGATGTTAGGGAATTCGTGTCGAGTTTTCAAATGGAACGGATGGACCTGCCACCAGTTGTAAATGATTGTGTTGTTAGGCATCTACTCAAGGGCTCAACCCCCAAAGTTTGGTTGTGTCTCAACAACTGAAATAAATTTGGTAGTGTATCCAGCGGTTACCTGGTCTGATGACCACAATGGGTATTAGTCAAAGATCAGAGTCGAGGATGACCAATTAGGGACCCCTCCCCCCAGGGGGTCGGTTTATCTTAGTAGAGCGAACAACAAGTCTAAAAGATTAGTGGATAAGGAGTCGAGGCCACCTCAAGACCGATACCAGCCTTACAATTCAGATAGAAAGGGAAACGAACCCAGTTGCTATTAGACCAGGATCACTACAAGAAATGATAAGGCTCCAATCAATAGAGGATTGGTGAATAGAATTGGTTCGACAGATCACCCGGAGTTAGAGATGCCCCGAGGCTATCCGAATATATCTTCAACATAGATGCAGCGAGTATATTGTTAGCCATCATTCGCATCAGGGAGACCAAATGGCCGAGGACACTCTAGTACGATCCGGCACAAAGGGATCACAATTTGATATGCAAATATCATGGTACTCACGGGCATAGAACCGAGGATTGTTGGCAGTTAAGGGAAGAAGTGGATCATTTGTTCAATAATAGGCATCTTCGAGAATTCCCAAGTGAGCGGGCCAAATGCCATTTCAAGAATAGGGATTCCAACAAGCAGGTCGAAGAGAAAGAACCCCACCATGTGATTAATATGATTATCGGAGGAGTAGACGTTCCTCAAGGACCAATGATAAAATACACCAAGGTCTCCATCACAAGAGAAAAACGAACTCGAGATTTTGTTCCGGAAGGATGCATCTCGTTTAGTGATGAGGATGCTGAGGGCATCATTCAACCTCACAATGATTCATTGGTAATATCTTTACTTATTACTAAATCTCAAATTAAGCGCGTTAATTCATCCAGGTAGCTCGGCCAACATCATCCGATGGAAAGTTGTGAAATTACTGGGGCTGTTAAAAGAGATCGTACCAGTAGTTCTGTTGACCCAAGTCACTGCATGGTTTTGAAGATTGACAAATGTCTACTAAGTTGAACCAGGTCCATCAGACTATCATAGTGAAACAGACTCATTGGCACGCGAAGAGTCCATGCGTAGGAGATAACATGTTATGTGAATTATCTGGGAACTAAGAGGGTGTCTCCTAAAGAAAAAAGGTTGCAAATTGATAAGAGGTTAGAGTTTGAATTCAGCAAGGATAGTAACAAAGGAAGGAAGTTGAGTTTAATACAAACTCTTCCACCATGGAAGAGTTGCATCAGAATTAAACATGAACATCTCAACTACTGGCGCTATATAATGTTGAAGTATTCCTACTGAAGAATTGATCACACAAAGGCAGAAGTGAAACAAGAATTGAAAGCAAAATTTCCAGAGATATTTTGCAAGCAGAATCCTTGTGCGACACAAAGGCTACTCACCAGCTAGAAGAACCAGTTTCATCTGTTTGTTGATTGAGTCTAACTGGTTGTAGTAAGTGATTTAATATTGTATCTTTCATCTTTCTTAGAAGAAATTATAATAGGTACACACTATTCAAGCTAGAGTTAACTTGAAGCTTGTCGCAATTAGCTAGAGGCTAGGTTGCTATAAAGGGATTAGAGTTAGTCCTAGGTTTACAAAAGAGTTTATTTTGTAAATGCTGTTTGGCTCAGAGTTGTAGTGAAGAGTTTGTGAAAATCCTACTGAGGAGTAGGTCGTGTTTTTTTCACCTTTTGAGCCAGGTGTTTTCCATGTAAAACTTTTTGTGTTTTTACTTTACTGCATTTATTGTTCTGTACCAGTAGAAGTTGGAACACCAAGAAGAACCAGGTTCTTCTAATAAGATAGTACTCGAAAAATTGGACACCACACAAATCACCCCCCCCCCCTCTTGTGTGGTATTGAAGTATAAAACATCAATAGGTATCTGAGCGGATTATACTTTAAAAGGCTAACACCTTGGAAAAGATCAAAATGAGTGCACCACCTGGAAACTGGGAGGGTCAATCAACTGCAAGGCCACTACTCTTCAATGGCCAGTATTACTCCTGGTGGAAGAACAAGATGAAGGACCACCTGATCGGAGAAGACTATGAACTCTGGGACATAGTAACTGATGGTCCTCTAGCTATTATGAAGAAGACTGCTAAAGGTGTAGATGTACTAAAGACTAAAGTTGACTGCACTGCTGAGGATCTGAAGAAATGAGAGAAGAATGCAAAGGCCAAAATGTGGCTAGTGTGTGGACTAGGTCTATATGAGTATAGCAGAATCCAAAGCTGCACCACTGCCAAAGAGATCTGGGATACCTTGCAAGTAGCCCATGAAGGAACACCTCAGGTAAAAAGATCAAGAGGTACTCTACTATACTCTCAGTATGAAAACTTTACTATGAAAGAAGGTGAGACAATCCAAGAGATGTAGACAAGGTTAACAACCTTGACAAATGAACTTAAGTCTCTTGGTAGAGTAATTCTTGAAGAAGATACGGTAGAAAAAATCCTGACAAGGGTTTTGCCAATTTCCTGGGAAAGCAAGATCACTGCTATCCAGGAATCCAAAAATATGGCAACCCTCAGATTGGACTAGCTAATTGGAAACCTTAATGCCTATGAACTCAGAAGGCAGACAATGAAGATGGATGGTCCAAAGAAGGAGAGGAGTCTAGCATTGAGGATCACCGAGGGAGCAGATCTTGAGGAAGATGAGATGGCCATGATTACAAAATAATTCAGAAACTTTCTCATGAGGAAGAAAGGCATCTCTAGAGCAGGAAATTACAACAAAGCTAAAGCTCCAGAAACGGCCAACCAACGAGGGATGCTACAAGTGTGGAAAAACTGACAACCTTATCAAGAACTGTCCTCAGTGGGAATTGGAATGGAAAAAGGAGAGATATGAAAGAAGGAATAGGAAGAAGGAACTGGTCCAACCCAAGAAAACCACAACAAAAGCTATGGTTGCTGCTTGGGGGGAAAGTTCAGATGAAGAATCAGAAGATGGTGAGACTGAAGATCAGGCGCTCATGGCAATTGGAGAATCTGATGAGGAATCACATGAAGAACCAAAGGTAAGTATCTCCCATCTTAAAAACAAAATAAAGTTCCTATCTAAAGAAAAACTCTCCAAGTTGCTACTTGATTTCATGGATGATTCTGAGGAAACAACAAAAGAGAGGATCAACTTTCTAAAGAATGTGAAATGCTAAAAGAAAAATGCATGAACCTGGAAATCAGAATACGTGAATCTGAAAAGAAAAACACTGTCCTGTTGAACCAGGTTCATCCACTTGAAACTGATATTCTAGAGCTAAAATTTGAAAACTTAAAACTGAAGCTAGGATCCAGTAAATAGGTTGTTGATAATTCTCATATCATGTTAGAAGAAAATATGGGAAAACTAAAAGATAAGATGTATGTCAAGGATGCACAGATACGAACACTTAAAAAAGATCTTGGCAAAGTCAAACATGAGTTAGATCGAACTTGTAAATGGAACAAATCCTCTGATGCCTTGACATGACTTCAAGAGAATCATAGTAGCAACCGGATAGGGCTTGGCTTTGGGAGTCAATTGTCCAAGTGGGATCCCAAAAGCAAGTATCTCACCCTTCCTGAAAATAAAATCTGCACCCACTGTGGTAAGACTGGCCACTACAAATATTGAGTGTACTGCAAGAGAGCAGGCCAGTCGAAAAAATGAGAGGTTTGTTAAAAAGAAATATTGGCTACCAAATTGGGCCAGAAAAAATTTAATTCATCCATTCTCTCATAGAAAAGGACCCAAACTAGTTTGGGTTCTTAAAACTAACCCCTGATTTCCTTTTGTAGGTACAAGTGAGAGGAAGCAGCCAAATTTGGTTTTTGGATAGTGGCTGCTCAAAGCATATGACGGGGAACAAGGAACAGTTCCTTTCACTTGAAAACCTCAAAGGAGGAAATGTCTCCTTTGGAAATGGAAAGAAAGATGAAACTATAGGGATTGGCAAAGTAGCTAAGGATGACACACGTTCCATAAAACACGTGTACTTGATAGATGGCTTAAAATACAGCCTGATCAGTGTGTCACAATTGTGTGACAGAGGTAACCTGGTTGCTTTCACTTCGACAAAATGTTTTGTGATTAACTTTCTTACTGACAAGATTGTTTTGCAGGGAAGGAGAATGAATAATATCTATGTCATAGACTTGTCCACACTGTCTGAAAATGAACTCACTTGCTTGAGTGTTTTGGACAATGATCCCCTCATTTGGCACAAACGACTTGGTCATGCAAGTCTAAATCAGCTTAACAAATTAGTCTCTAAGGAATTAGTGTTTGGGACTCCCTAACATTAAGTTCAAGGAAGATAAAGTTTGTGAGGCATGTGCAAGGGGGAAGCAGGAACCAGAAGACGAGGAGCTTGGACTGGTGAGAAGCAGTGAACACATTGAAGCAGCCATGGGAGATGGAACAAGTGATGGACCAGGTCCAACTACCCCAAGCAACATGACAGGGGGAACTCAACATGTGAACCCTAGCCCTGATCCTGTTCCACAACAACAAAACACCATAAAATCATCCAGAAGTGAACAATTGGTGCTCAAACCACACAGATATCAAAGTTCTCACCCTCTTGAGAACATCATAACAGATTTGTCATCCGGAATCAAAATAAGAGCCTTTTTGAAAAATCTGTGTGCGTTTGATGCCTTTCTATCCTTAATAGAACCAAAGAACATTGGTGAATCCCTACAAGATGCTTATTGGGTAATGCCATGCAATAATAGTTGAATCAATTTTAAAGAAGTCAAGTATGGCACTTGGCACCCAGGCCACTAGACAGATCAGTGATTGGCACAAAGTGGGTCTTCAGGAACAAGCTCGATGAGGATGGAACTGTTACAAGAAACAAGGCCAGACTGGTTGTTCAAGGGTATAGTCAAGAAGAGGGAATTGACTATGATGAGACCTTTGTCCCTATGGCAAGACTGGAGGCAATCAAACTTCTTATAGCATTTGCTGCACATATAGAATTCACTCTCCATCAGATGGATGTTAAGAGTGCCTTTCTCAATGGCTATCTGAAGGAAGATGTATTTGTCAAACAACCTCCAGGTTTTGAAAGCAAGGAGTCACCTGACCACGTATACAAACTTGACAAGGCTCTCTATGGTCTCAAACAAGCACCTAGAGCATGGTATGAGCGGCTATCAAAATTCCTGCTAGAACATAGGTACAACCGAAGCAAAATTGACAGCACCTTGTTCTTAAAGGAAAAGAGTAAAGAACTCCTAGTTGTGCAAATATATGTGGATGATATTATATTTGGGGAAACTTCTGAAAACTGAGTAAGGAATTTGCTACACTTATGGGGAGCGAGTTTGAGATGAGTATGATGGGTGAACCAAACTACTTCCTAGGCTTGCAAATCAAGCAAAACCTCAATGGAACAATGATTCATCAACAAAAGTATGTGAAAGATCTTCTCAAGAAGTTTAAAATGGAGGACTCAAAGGAAATAAACACCCTCATAGACACAACTACAAAATTGGATGTGGATGAACCTGGTTCATCTGTTGATCAGAAGCTATACAGAGGGATGATTGGGTCTCTACTATATCTCACTGCCAGTAGACCTGATACTGTGTTCAGTGTAGGACTGTGTGCTAGGTTCAGGAAAATCCAAAGGAGTCCCACCTAACTGCAGTGAAGAGAATTTTGAGATATCTGAAAGGCACCACTAATTTGTGCCTTTGGTATCCTAAAGGTAGTAATTTCGACCTTATAGGATATGCTGATGCTGATTATGCAAATTTTCTGGTTGACAGGAAAAGTACTTGAGTCATGGCTCAGTTTTTGGGCTCCTGCCTTGTGTCTTGGGCCACCAAGAAACAAAATTCAGTAGCTCTGTCTACTGCTGAGGCTGAATATGTGGCTGCAGCCTCATGCTATGCTCAGTTGCGGTGGATCAAGCAACAACTCATGGACTTTGGTATAGATGTGGGATGCATTCCCATTTTTTGTGATAACACTAGTGCAATTAGTATGACCAAGAACCCGGTTCATCATAAGAGAACTAACCACATAGAAGTTAGACACCACTTCCTTAGGGATAACTATGAAAAGGGAATGATCTCAATTGAATTTTGTGCTACTGACATGCAAATTGCAGATATCTTTACTAAAGCACTGAGTAGGGAGCATTTTGAGAGAAACAGACTTGAATTAGGGATGATTAAGATCACCTAATTGAAAAATAAAAAAAATGAAAAAAAAACAATTTTGTTTTGGCTAGAAAATTTTAACTTAGGTACTTAACCAGACTAATCATTGCTCAGTATCATGTCTTTATTGCCATACTCTCTTGCCATGTATTAATATGATTCCCTGAGTACTAATGATGTTTCTTTATCTTTGTAAATTGAGGCAAATGAAAGATGTTAACAAGATGAACCTGGTTCATCCATGCTGGTTCATCTGACTGATAAGGTACATACTCATCTCCATACACTTATTAAATTAATTAGAGTCATACATGAGCAGAACTCTATCTATATTTGGTTCAATTCAAATTACTAGTAATTATCCAAATTGAACCAGTTTCAGGGAGTCCTATCACATAAAAATTAGCCAAAATTTAGGGGTTTGTAACTGTCTAATCAATGTCAGTTCTGCATCGATTAGACTACCACTTGAGTAAATATTCTTCCTGTTGTATAATTCTTAGCCACATCTTATAAAAGGGTCATCATTACTCCCCTCTTCATAACTAAGCTGTCGAACCAAGTTCATCTCACTCTTCTCAAACCATAACTAATCAACCTTTCTTCTTTTTGTAAAACGTTCATAACAATATCGTCACCACCTCCTGCTTCTTCATCCTTTACGTCACCCATTCGTGATTACGATGGAGCACGTTATGAATCTGATTCAAATTCTCCATCCGTGTATAGCTCTCAATCTCCAGAGATATCTTTAACCCCTGAAAACCCTCCAGTTCTTGAACCAACATCTAACCCTACTCCAGCCCCCAGGGCTCGTCGTGTGAAAGTTCTTACTAGAAAATCTGTTGCTTCTAGCTCTCGTGCAAGATTCTTGTAGGAAATTCTACAGGCTGAAAAGGATAATGATTTTGAATCATCAAGTGAATCTTTCAAATCAGCCAATGAGGATGAAGCACCTGGTTCATCCAGTTCTGAGCAAGGAAATCTTGAGGTTGTTTCTGAACCTGCTACTAGTGAGAACAAGTTTGTGTTGGTTGGGTCAGTTGTTGATATTGAAGTGCCGGATTGGCGTAGAAAATTGGGAAAAGATAATATTCTTGAGAGTGAGGGAGACGGAGGTTCTGTAAAGGGATCTGGGGAGGACGAAACCCCTTTGTCTATCTGTGGTCCCGTTCCTGAGCATGTTGGAGAAGATGTCACAAATTTAGGGGGAAGTGTTGCTGAGGAAGCAGCAACGGGGTTGGAGAGCTTGATACAGGGTATAGATGAACATGGTTAATCTATAGAGGAAACACTAGCTGAGATGATGCAGAGGTTGGGAGACTCCTACAATCCCAAAAAGAGAAGAACTCTCAAGTCTAGAAAAGCTAAAACACCTGTTTCTTCCAAGAAACGAAAAGCCCCAGTGTCTGCTGATGCTCCTGCCCCAAAAGTGCGTGCTACTAGAAGTGTTTTTCAACGACAAGAAGAAAAGTTAGAAAAGGCTCTAAGAGAGAGCAAGAAAAAGAAAGCTGCAAAGGGAAAGGCTAAAGTAGGAGAGCCTGTTGAGGCTGTTGATGTAGATGATGAATCGTTGGACCTGGTCCAACATGAGGAGAAACTTGCTCCAGTTGTGGTTGAGACACCCAAGCCCAAGAAGGCTAAGGCTTCTTCAAAGAAGTCAACTGCTGTGTGTGACACACCCCCAAGTACTGCTATAAGGTCCAGGTCCAAGGCCAAGAAAGTGAAGGTTGTTGAGAAAGATGAGGATAAAGAGTGGAGTGGAGGAGATGAGAAGAAAGTTGGTAAGGAGACTGATAGAGTTACAATGTTCAGCAAGAGGACAATTCTGAAGGGAAAGTTATTGAAAGAACTCGAGGAACCCGGGATGCGATACCTACTGGACACACTGGATGTGCAGGGGTGGAAGGACATGGTCCTTCGCAGGGCTGTCAAGGAACGAACTGGTGGAGTTCATGGGTAATGCAGTCGTGAAGGATGGCAGGGTTACTTCCACAGTCAAAGGAATTCAGATCACTTTTGATGCAAAGGAACTGGGAGAGATTCTGAACATACCTGCTGAGGGCTACGATGATTACACTAGGCAATGATGGCCTAGTATTGATGGAATGGCCTTAGCTCTCAACATCACCAGATTCTTTTGTGAGAATGAGGAGGAAGCTGAGCCCAGGCCGATGTTCAAAAGTGAAATGAGGCCCCAACACAAATTATTCTTTGAATTTGTGATCAAGTTCCTGCTGCCAAGACAAGAAAGAAGGCACATCGCCAATTACATGGACCTCACATTGATGGAGTGTTTGTATAGGGGAAAGCAGATCAACTGGCCAGCTTTCATCATTCAAATCTCGGACAGAGTTGTAAATGGAACCAAAGTACACGCTATTCCTTATGGCTTTATTCTGACGACTGTACTTGCTCACTTTGAGGTTCATGTGAAGAAAGCTGAGATGGCTAATACTAAGGATTACTTTGGGAAGAACACTTTGCTGACTTGTGATTATATAGTCAATGTTCTGGAAGATGAACCTGGTTCATCTAGGAAGCAGCCAGTCAATAGCAAAGTAAGGTCGTTGGTGCAGGAAGGAGAGATGAAGGATGAGGAGATCCTTAGATTGAAATCTCGCCTTCTTGAGGTGGAAGCTGAGCGGGATGCTCTCAGAGTTGAATTAGCAAAGGAGAAGGAGAAAAATGAAGGTGTTCTTCAACATATGCTTTCTCTCCTTCAAGCAAAGAACCCACCCTCATCTGCACCTACCCAACCTTAGGATGTACAGAGCCACGAAAACCCCATCTATGACCTAGTCCGGGATTTGCTATATTTTTATTTTATTCTGTTTTGCTCATGGTTACGGTTGTTTTTTGTTTTTGACTGTATGGTGTTTGATTTTCGATCCTATCAATGAATTTTGCTGTTTTGTTATTGACTTGTCTCAATTTCTTATTTAGCTTACATTTATTGGTTTCTTGTGATGATTAATCATGTTTTGCACCTGCAGTTGCCTCAAATGGGCATGAGTAATTGTTAATAACTCTGGTAAGTTTATCATTTTGCAACTTTTCGATGATGCCAAAAGGGGGAAGATAATGCTTTTTCAAAATTTTCAAAGTGATATTTATAACCTAATGAACCTGGTTTCTCTATGATAAATGTTTAAAACCATACAAAGTGTTTGAAGATTGTACAGGGTTAAGCACAGGGTTTGTCATCATTAAGAAGGGGGAATTTGTTGACCCAAGTCACTGCATGATTTTGAAGATTGAAAAATGTCTACCAAGTTGAACCAGGTCCATCAGGCTATCATAGTGAAACAGGCTCATTGGCACGCGAAGAGTCCATGCGTAGGAGATAACATGTTATGTGAATTATCTGGCAATTAAGAGGTTGTCTCCTAAAGCGAAAAGGTTGCAAATTGACAAGAGGTTCGAGTTTGAATTCAGCAAGGATAGTAACAAAGGAAGGAAGTTGAGTTTAATACAAACTCTTCCACCAAGGAAAAGTTGCATCAGAATTAAACAAGAACATCTCAACTACTGGAACTATATAATGTTGAAGTATTCCTACTAAATAATTGATCGCACAAAGGCAGAAGTGAAACAAGAATTGAAAGCAAAATTCCCAGAGATATTTTGCAAGAAAAATCCTTGTGCGACACAAAGGCTACTCACCAGCTAGAAGAACCAGTTTCATCTGTTTGTTGATTGAGTCTAGCTGGTTGTAGTAGGTGATTTAATATTGTATCTTTCATCTTTCTTAGAAGCAATTGTAATAGGTACACACTATTCAAGTTAGAGTTAACTTGAAGCTTGTCGCAATTAGCTAGAGGCTAGGTTGCTACAAAGGGATTAGAGTTAGTCCTAGGTTTACAAAAGAGTTTATTTTTTAAATGATGTTTGGCTCAGAGTTGTAGTGAAGAGTTTGTGAAAATCCTACTGAGGAGTAGGTCGTGGTTTTTTCACCTTTTGAGCTAGGTGTTTTCCACGTAAAACTCTTTGTGTTTTTACTTTACTGCATTTATTGTTCCGCACCAGTAGAAGTTGGAACACCAAGAAGAACTAGGTTCTTCTAATAAGACAGTACTCAAAAAATTGGACACCACACAAATCACCCTCCCCTTCTTGTGTGGTATTGAAGTATAAAACATCAAGTTCGCGTACTGAATGAGTTCAATATGGTGTGCAAGACAACGAAGGGTGAAATCACCCTACTGGTCAACACGGACGGAACCAGCAGTTCTATGTGATCGAAGGGTAAATGAGGTACAACGCCTTGTTTAGAAGACCGCAGGTTCAATGTATGAGGGCGGCATCATCAACCATGTACTTAGCGTTGAAATTTCCAACTCCAGGTGGAGTCAAAATGACCTACGAGGAACAACCGGCCGCAAAAGAGATGTTTTTCGTCGAAGAACAGATCCCAACACTCACGGTTAATACATCAAAAGATAAGGGACTGATCGAAATGCACCAAATAGAAAGCACAGGTCTTGGCCTCTACAGAGCCGGAAAAATGGGAGGAACGTCTAGAAGATGAGGAAGATGATTTCGGGGTTCCAAGATCCTTTGTAGCACCTCATGACACATTAATCAAAGACGAGGTATCTAAACTTTTAAAAATAGGTTCCGTTCGGGAAGTTAAATACCTGGATTGACTAGCTAACGTAGTCATCTTACCTAAAAGGGGAAAGAAACTTAGTATGTGTGTAGATTATAAGGAAATGAATAAGGCATGCCTAAAGGACTCGTTTCCTTTGCCTAACAACGACCGAATGATCGATTCAATGGCAGGGCACGAGACACTTTGATTTCTCGATGCCTATTCCGGGTACAACCAAATGTAGATAGACCCGAGGGACCAAGAGAAAACTTCGTCCATAACTAGGTTCGACGCTTATTGTTATAACATGATGCCATTTGTTTTTAAAATGTCGATGTCACGTATCAACCCAGAAATCAATAGAGGTTTATATTGACGATAGGTTAGTTAATTCCATGCAAGCAAAGGACCATTTGAAGAGTTTGCAAGAAACCTTCGACATACTAAGGGAATACAATAAGAAGCTGAACCTGGAGAAGTGTGTCGTCGGGGTCGGGTCGGGAAAGTTCCTCGGATATATGGTATCTAACCAGGGAATAGAAACAAACCCAGATAAGATAAAGTCCACATAAGACATCACTGTGTTAACAATGTCAAAGCAGTGCAAAGGCTAACCAGGTAAACTGCCGGATTGGGCATATTCATATCCAGGTCATCAGATAAAAGCCTTCGATTTTTGTCGTTACTAAAGCAAAAGAACAATTTCACATAGACCCCGGAGTCCTAAAAGGCTTTGGAGGAACTCAAACAATACATATCAAGACCTCCCTTGCTGCACCCCCCAAAGGCGAACGAGCAGTTATAGCTTTACATGGCAGTGTCCGAGATATCGATAAGTGGTGTCCTGGTTCGGGAAGAAGAAGGTACTAATCCCTAAAAGCTGAGGTTAAGCCAAACACTTACCTCAACTCCAAAAATTGCAAGTCAAGCCTCAATCACAGCCTTTCCTTTAGAATCCGACTCCGGAACGGTATTATCTAGACATAATCAACCCAAGTATATCAATAATGGCTCAATAAATCAAACCCATAGCCTAATTATTTATTTCAAAGCATTCTTCCTAAGATCCAAAATTTGACCCCGGGCCCGCTTGGTCCAAACACGAGGCTCGAACCAAAACCCGATCACCCATAACCCCACAAGTTAGAATATATGTTTTGTGTTAAGATTCGACCCCAAATGGAGGTTGAATTACTCAAAATTCTAAAAATCCAACTTTAACTAGAATCCTTAATTCCTACTTTAATTTCCATGTTTTTAGGCCTAGAGTTTAGTGATTAATTGAATAAATTAAGAGGAAACGAGGTCAAGAGCACTTACCTATGGAGTTATGGCAGTTGGGGAGCTTGATTTTCGCTTATGGGTGGGTTTGAGGAAAAAGGGGGAAGTGAAAAATGGGAGTGATCCATAATGGGTCTGTTTTGGACTTAAAGAAAACACCTGGGCAAAATACTCTATGCGTTCGCGTGCACTGAGCCGCGTTCGCACAGGCTTATCTCCCCAGGCCTATGCGTTCGCGAGCCCAGAGCCGCGTTCGCACAGAGCAAAGTGGCTCCCCACCCCAGCTCCCTTAACATGCAGTGCGTTCGCACCGGACTAGCCGTGTTTGCATAGGCTTAAGCTCCCTGTCCTGTGCGTTCGCGTGGAAGTCTGTGCATTCGCATAGAGTAATTCCAGCCCCCTCCCCGCGTGTGATATGCTTCCGCATGGCCATCAACGCGTTCGCATTATGAAAATTAGACCCTGACCCCAGACCCCACTTTTTTTACCCTGTGCGTTCGCACCCCCTTGAGTGCGTTCGCATAGGGTAATTTACCTGGACACCAGAAACCAGCAATTTGCACCAGATTTTCATGTTTTCCACACCCCGTTAGCTACCCGAAACTCACCCGAGCCCTCGGGGCTCAAAACGAAAAACACACACGACTCCCAAAATATCCTACGGACTTGTTCAAGCATTTAAATCATCAAAATATCATCAAAAACCATGAATCAAATCCCCAAAACCAAATTAATCAAACTTAAGAACTTTGAAATTCTAGAATTCACCTCAACGCGCCGAACCAGCATAAACCACTCAGAATGACTTCAAATTTTGCAGATAAGTTATGAATGACACAACGAAACTATTCCCGTCTCGGAATTTCATTCGAACCTCGGGAACATAAAATCACCTCTCAAGCCAAATTTCAAATTCTTTAGAAACCCCACAAGTTCATTAAGTCCATTTTTTCCTCATTTGGATCCGAAACCAATCAAATCAAGCCCGTTCCACAGATAGGACAAATAACATATAACAAACCTGTTCCGGGCTCCGGAACCGCAATACGGGTCCGGTAACACGGTTTTCACATAATTATTCATTTTCAAAAGCCTTTATTATTTTCAGAAAACAATTTTCTTTAAAAATTCATTTCTCGGGCTTGGGACCTCGGAATTTGATTCCGGGCATACGCCCAAGTCCCATATTTTCCTACGGACCCTCCGGGACTGTCACATCACGGGTCTGGATCCGTTTACCAAAAATGTTGACCAAAATCAACTTTATTCAATTATTCAATTCAAAAATCCCATTTTTATCAAATTTTCACATGGAAGTTTCCTGGTTACCTGCCCAAGCTGTGTACGCATATCTAGGTGAGATTAATGGAGGCTTTCAAGGCCTCGGAACAAAAATTTAGCTGGAATTACTTAGGATGACCTTTTGGGTCATCACAGAAAGTGAATGCACTGCAAAAGAAAAGGCAAGTCAAAAGAACAAAGAATTTGTTCACGGAAAGAATAGGCTACCAAGTTGGGCTAAAAAGAATTTGATTTATCCTTTTTCCTATATAAAGGGACCCAAACTAGTTTGTGTTCTTAAGACTAACCCTTGATTTCCTTTTGCAGGTCCAAGTTAAGGGGAGCAACCAAATATGGTACATGGATAGTTGCTGCTCAAAGCACATGACAGGAAGCAAGAACCAGTTCTTTTCACCTGACGACCTTAAAAGAGGTAATGTATCATTTGGAAATGGGAAGAAAGGTGAGATCATTGGAGTTAAAAAAGTAGGCAAGACTGATTCTCACTTTACGTCTTGTCGATAGATGGACTGAAATACAATCTAATAAGTGTATCACAATTGTGTGATAGAGGTAACATGGTAGTCTTCACCTCAACAAAATTCTTTGTGATTAATCTTACCACTGACAAGATAGTTTTGCAGGGAAAAAGAGTGAACAACATATATGTTGTGCAACTTTCCACAATTTCTGATAATGAACTCACTTACTGAAGTGTGTTGGATAATGATCCCCTCCTTTGGAACAAGAGACTTGGACATGCCAGTCTAAGTCAACTCAATAAACTAGTCTCAAAGGATTTGGTGACAGGCTGCCTGACATTAAGTTTAAGGAAGATGAAGTTTGTGAGGCTTGTGCAAGGGGGAAACAAGTAAGATCCTCTTTCAAAAGCAAGAAAGTGGTAAGCACCACCAGGACGATGGAACTGGTCCATATGGATCATTGTGGACCAATGAGAACATTGAGCAGAGGTGGTAAGAGATATGTGATACAAATGGAAAGATGAAGCATTTGACATGTTCACTTATTTTTTTAGAAAAACTCATAAACAACTAGGTAATCAACTTGCGTCGATTAGGTCTGTTCATGATACTTAATTTAAGAATTCTAAATTTGTTGAATTTTGTGAGGAGCATGGCACAAATCATAAATTTTCTATTCCTAAGACTTCACAACAACATGGAGTAGATGAAAGAAAGAATAGGACATTGGAACAAATGGCTAGGACTATGCTTCTTTCTAGTAAACTGGCCCATAGTTTCTGGGCAGAAGCTGTGAACACTACATGATACATCATAAATAGGTACATGACTAGACCTCTTGTTGAGAAGACTCCACGTGAGTTACTTAATGGGAGAAAGCCAAATATATCCCATCTTAAGGCATTTGGATGTAAGTGCTTTTTGCACAATAATGGTAAGGACTCCCTAGGTAATTTGATCTTAGAAGTGATGAGGGAGTATTCTTGGAATATTCTTCACATAGTAAAGCTTATAAGATTTAAAACAAAAGAACTATGTGTGTAGAAGAAAGTGTACAGGTTGTTTTTTATGAAACTAACATTTTTTCTGAGAGGCAGGAACATGAGGATGAAGCAATTGGGTGGTAAGAAACTCAAATAAAACCACAGACTAGACTGAAGCTGCACCAGAGAAAGGAACATGTGATGGAACAGGTCCTTCCACCCAGGGTAACTTGACAAAGGGAACTGAACAAAGAGGAACTGATCCTCAAACCTCAAGGGAACCTGTCCATGAACATGTTCCTCTGCAACAAAACATTGAAGGAACATCTAGGTGAAACCAACTGGTTGTGAAACCTTACAAGTATCAAAGTTCTCATCCCATTGAGAACATAATTACTGATCCAACCTCTAGAATCAAAACGAGATCTTCTTTGAAGAATATTTGTGCTTTTGATGCTTTTTTATCTCTTATTGAACCTAAAATTTTATAGAGGCTTTGCAGGATGCAGAGTGGGTAAATGTAATGCAAGATGAACTAAACCAATTTGAGGTAAGTCAAGTTTGGTATCTGGTACCAAGACCCAAGGACATATCAATAATTGGTACAAAGTGGGTCTTCAGAAATAAACTTGACGAAGATGGTGGTCCAATGATATAGTCAAGAGTAGGGCATAGACAATGATGAGACCTTTGCTCCAGTTTCTTGATTAGAGGCAATTATACTCCTTATAGACTTTGTTGCTTACATGGAATTCACTCTCCATCACATGGATGTCAAGAGTTCCTTCCTCAATGGCTATCTAAAGGAAGAAGTGTTTGTCAAGCAACCTCCGGGTTTTGAAAGCAAGGAATGTCTTGATCATGTGTACAAGCTTGACAAGTCACTTTATGGGATTAATCAGAGAGGTAAAACTGACAATATTTTATTCTTGGTAAAAAATCTCTTGGTAGTTCAGATATATGTTCATGATATAATCTATGGAGCAACTACAGATAAGTAAAGTAAATAATTTGCTAAACTAATAGGGAGTGAGTTTGAAATGAGTATGATGGGTGAGCTTACTTTATTTTCATGCTTACAAATTAAACAAAATTTAAATGGAACTATGATCCATCAGTAGAAGTATGTAAAAGAGTTGCTTAAAAGGTTTAAAATGGAGGACTCCAAAGAAATTGTATTGCAACTACTACAATGTTTGATATAGATGAACCTGGTTCATCTGTTGACCAGAAGCCATATAGGGGAATGATTGGCTCTTTGTTATATCTCACTGCTAGCAGACCTGAAATTGTTTTCAGTATAGGCCTTTGTGCAAGATTTCAGGCAAATCCAAAGCAGTCTCACTTGAATGCTATCACGAAGATTTTGAGATACCTAAAAGACACCACTGACCTTTGTCTATGGTATCCAAAAGGTAGGAATTTCAACTTAGTGGGATATGCTGATGTTGATTATGCAGGAATTCTTGTGGATTGAAAGAGCACCTCAGGTATGACACACTTTCTTGACTCATGTCTTGTGTCTTGGGCCACCAAAAAGCAAAATTCTGTGGCCTTATCTACTGCTGAAGCTGAGTATATGGTTGTTTTCTCATGCTGTACTCAATTGTTGTGGATAAAAAAATAATTAATGGACTTTGGAATTGATGTAGGTTGAATCCCCATCTTTTGTGATTACACTAGTTCAATTAGTATGACCAAGAACCGGTTCATCACAAGAGAACTAAGCACATAGATGTGAGGCATAACTTTTAAGGGACAACTATGAAAAAGGTTTGATCACTGTGGAATTTTGTGCTACTGACAAGCAAATAGCTGTCATCTTCACAAAAGCTCTAAGTAGATATCACTTTGAAAGGAACATGTTAGAATTAGGTACGATTAAGATCACCTAAAAAGAACCAGTTCTAACTAAAAAATTGGATAGAAAATCAGTGAATTTTGTACATAATTAGATTAGCTTTTGCCTAAGTCATTTCTTCACTTCTAATTTACAACCGCCAAATTTCCAAATACACATATTCATCTTCTCTCATCCTCTAACCATCAATGGTTAACAATTCTGAAAATCCCTCATCACCACTCAAAGATTCCACATCCATTCCTTTAACCACACCTATCTCTATGAATGGGAGATTCAAGATGCTTGCTCACAAAGTAGTTGCTGGAAAAGAACAAATCAAGAAAAAACTGAAGGCAAGTCAGACAGATAAACCCCAAAAGTCTTAAGACACTTTCAAGTCTCCAACCGAGGGAGAAGAAATTGTTTTATCTAAAATAGAGCAAGTAGCAACTGGTTCTATCATTACATATGAAGTAATCTCTGAGGTTGTTGTAAATCTGGAAAATAGTTTTTTTTTGGTAGGAATAGTGATTAGGGTAGAGACCACTGAGTCTGGGAAAATTGGTGGTAAAAAATAAAGAGAAAAAAGAAAAGGAGAGTGAGGGTGCTCAAGGCGATGTGAGGGGAATGGGACAAGGAGTGATTGAAGCTTCACCCATTACTGTTGGTTTGATTGAAGAAACAGGAGCTATGGTAGTATGAAGTGAGGAATCTGCTGGAGAAGAAGAAAGTGTGAGAGAAAAATGGGGGAAAAGGGTCTGGAGAAGCTGCTGAGGGATTGGTTAGATTGGGAATGAATATTCAAGAACCTATTCCATCTGTGCAAGAAACCCTGGAGGACCTACTAAGAAAAGTGTCTGACAGTTACAATCCTAAAAAGAAAAAGGGTTCAGGAGTTAAAGTTCCTGGTACTGCTAGGGCAAATAAGAAGTGAAAGGCTGCATCTTCTACCCATGTAGAGACTCCTTTTACAAGAGGAAGAGCTACAAGGAGTCAGAAGAAGTAGAGTGAGGCTTAACTGGAAAAGGCCCTAGAAGAAAGTAAAAGCCGCTGTAAACGGAAAGATGAAGGTGGCTGAGCCGATTGAGGCAGTTGAAATTGAGGAGTTGGACGTGGTTCTTCGTGATGATCAGGAGGCAAAAGAAATATAGGTTGTTATTCTATAAGCAAGGAAAATCAATACTTCCACAAAGAAGTATGTTTCAAAGACAAAGTTTGTAGAGCCCTCTACCTTGGCTAAAAGAACCAGGTCTGTCTTGAAGTCTAGAAAAGTGAAAATGGTGGAAGAAGAAAAGAGTGAAGAAGAAGAAGAATCTAATGCAGAGAAGGACAAGATGATTAAGTTTGGGAAAAGAACCATCTTGAAAAGTAGACTCCTCAAAGACTTGGAGGAGGAAGGCATGATGATGTTGCTGGAAAAGTTACAATTGCAGGTTTGGAAGAACATGGTCCTTCAGATGGATGGAAAGCTTGCCAGAACTGAGATTGTGGAGTTCATGAAAAATTGTGAGATTAAAAATAGTAGAGTCACTAGTATGGTGAAGGGGGATGACTGTGAGTTTTGATGACAAGGAACCGTGAGAGATATTAGGTGTACCTCCTGAAGGGTACAATGATTATAAGAAACTCAAATGGACAAGTCTAGGGAATCTCCCTCCCTCCCTTGCTATTACAAGGAAGTTTGATGACAATGAAGAAGAGCTTCAGCCTAAGGCTATATACAAAAGTTAGATGAAGCCACCCCACAAAGTGTTGTTCGAATTTGTTAACAAAATTGTGTCCTAAGCAGGAAAGGAGGTACATTTCCACATTCATAGACCTGGTCCTTATGGAATGTTTGGACAGTAGAAGGAAAATTAATTGGCCTGAATTTATCATCCACCTTCTCGATAGGGTTCTGACTGGCACCAAAACTCATGCCTTAACCTATGGTTTAATTCTCACGACTGTACTTGCACGCTTCAAGGTACCCATCAAGAAATTGGAAGTTGGTACAAACAAGGATCAATTTGGCCCAAACACTTTGACTGCTTGTAACTATGAAGTCCACACCACTCCCAAAGAACCTGGTTCATCCAAAAAGGTACCTGTGAACAGCAAAGTGTGAGCCTTGGTGCAGGACAATGGGGCTAAGGATGCTAAAATTGAAAGGCTGAAGAAGAGGTTGGCAGAAGTAGAAATTGAGGGAGATGCTCTCAGAGCTGTGATTGCAAAGAAGAAGGTGAAGAATGATTGCATTCTTTATGATATGAAGAAACTTCTTCACGCCAAGAACAAAGAACCTGGTCCTTCCCAGCCTTAAAACATTCCTAGCATAGTTAGACAAACCAGTGACCCCAATGAGATTTCTTTTTGATCTTTTTGCTCATGATCTAGTATTTTTATTTCTCTTTATGCTTTGTGGATGACTACTATCAATGATAATAAACTATTTGTGTGCTCTAACTAATTGTTGATGCTTCTTAGATGGCTAATATCATTAGATTGATAAATGATGCTTGACTCTACGATTGCATTTGAAGTAACCTAGTCGCCATGAGTAATTTCTATTAAAATTTGGTTATCTAACATAATTATTCAACTTTTTGATGATGCCAAAAGGGGGAAATATGTCGTGTGTTTTATTTTGGACTATGATGTTTATAACCTAATGAACCTGGTCCTTGATGATTTATGACTTTAAAATGTAAAGTGTTCTAACATTGTCATGATGTTGATCTTAGTTGACACTGGGCGTATGCATATGAAAAGCACAGAATTTGTCATTATCAAAAAGGGGAAATTTGTTGGCCCAAGTGAATTTTACTTTGGTGATTGACAAAGGAACTCAAGCATGAACCAGGTCCATACACAGTGTACACAGACACGAGCAGATTCGATCATAAGGGATGCACGTGAAGGAGATAACCTTAACTTGTTATCTATGATATCTCCAGATCGAAAAGGTCGCATAAATGATAAGGATAAGGACTCCTTACTCGAGAAAACTCTATCCTAGATAAGGGAGGAGTTAGAAGTTGAAGGTAACTAGAACTTCTCCACCAGGGAAGAGTAAAGCATTAGACTTCTAGTTATTCCTATTATACTAACTCTATAAATTGCAGGATGTTCTCATTTAAAGGGTACAAACAAACACTAAATTTAAACGTGAGTTGAGAGCAAAATAGCAAGATAGTATGCAAGCAATTATCGTGTGATTCAAGTGTGTGAACCTGAAGCTACATGAACCAGATAGAAGAACCAATTCCAAGTGTCTGTCTTTTATTCTAATTTCATTGTAGTAGGTGTTTTCAAATTGTACCTTTCAGTTTTATCTAGAGGAAATTGTATTAGGTACTCTACGTATTCAAGTTAGAGTTAACTTAAGTTGTCGCAATAGTTAGAGGCTGGTTGCTACAACGGGATTAGAGGTTATCCTTAGGCTTACAAAGAGTTTTGTAAATGCTGTTTTCGCTTAGTGATTTAGTGAAGTGTTGGAGAAAATCCAACTGAGTAGTAGGTCGGGGTTTTTCACCTTTTCTGCCAGGTGTTTTCCACGTAAAAATACTTGTGTTCTTTACTTTCTGCATTAACTATTTCTGTAACAGTAGTATGAGGAACACATAATAGAACCAGGTTCTTTTATAATATGTTCAAGAAACAAATTGGACACCACACTAATCACCCTCCTCTTGTATGGCATTGAAGTATTAAACATCACTGCATAGCTATTTTATCTGAACATTTTATGTACTCTATGTGTTAGAGCACTTGAGTGCGATTCATGCTAGAAATCATGTTTAGGCTATATGCTGGTACTATTGGGACCCACAGTGGTCGTTATTTGCTGTTTAGATATTTGTTTAATTTCAATTATGTACTCAGTCAGATTCATCATTACATGTCATATCTCAGTCTCTATTATCGTATATTTTAACAACTCGTATCATTGATTAGGGTTACTTAGCGTGAGTGTTGTAAGCCCGAGAGAGTGGAGAGATTGGTGACTTAGTTATGTCCTGAGTGCCCTGCTGTGAGTGATATCTATATATATATGGATCATGTTTCATGCTGCAACAAGACCTATGGCTATATATATGTAGATTAGGTTGCACGTCGCAACAAGCCGTATGGTTATATATATGTGAATCGGGTTGCACGCCGCTACAAGACTTTATAAATATATATATATGTGGATTGAGTTGCGTGCTCCAACATGTTGTATGGCTATATGTGGATCGGGATGCATGCCGCAACAGGTATCGTACAGTGCTAAGTGACTGAGCGTGACGAGCGAGATTTGAGAGGGGAAGATTGAGTGCTCTAAGAGTGTGAGGACTTGGGATTGCACTGTAGTGCATAAAATACAGTATTCATATTGGCATGTAGATATAGAGACATCATACTCTTCTACTCAGTCAAACTTGGCACATTTTATCTGTGTTAAACTTAACTATTGAACCTAGAAGCATGCCGACCTTTCTATATTGTTAAACTCTGTATCTTTACTATATTGTTTGAGCTCGTCACTACATTCAGACCACATATTAGACTTGTTACTTATTGAGTTGGTTGTACTCATGCTACACCCTACACTTATGCAGATCCAGGTGTTTCCAGGCACATCGATTGTAGATTCCTAGCTTTTTATCAGTTCGGAGATCATCGAGGTAGCTGTCGTGGAGTTCGTAGACCTTGACTCTCCTCCTTTATATCTTAGTCTTGTTTATATTGTTCTACTTTCCTATACAGTGTTTCATTGGTTAGACTGTGTTGTTATGTAGATCCTTATGTACTCCGTGACACTTGGATCTTTTGGGGGAATTTCGTACTGGGTTACGATCTTTATATTTAGTTTTTATGAAATTCTTACTTATTTAAACCTATTTTTGTATATTTGGGATTTAAAAATACTGGTATGTGTGAAGCATTGTCTTGCCTAGTACCATGAAAGGTGCCATCACGACATGTCGGGTTTTGGGTCATGACAAGTTGGTATCAGAGCCTAAGTTATATTAGTCTCACGAGTCATGAGCAAGTTTAGTAGACCTTGCAGATCGGTACGTAACGTTTGTACTTTTCTTCGAGAGGCTGCCAAACCCTTAGGAAAACTTCACATTCTTGTATTCTTGTCCTGCGTATTTGTTAATTCTGGGAACTAAACTTCTATTATTCTATTCTCTCATATATGGTGAGGACACGTGCTACCGGACAGGACGGACAACCACCTGTACCACTTTCTAGGGCCACGAGAAGCTGAGGTCGCAGTAGGGGCCACGGTAGGGGCAAAGGTGCAACTCGTACATCAGCTAGAGAAACACCTTCAGATCCACTAGTTGCCCTTGCTACGGAGAATGTTCTAGATGTAATCAAGATGGTGGGATCATCTCAGGCACTAGTTGTGCCTATCATTATTCCAGGACTAATGAAGGCTTTGGCCCAAATATTAACTGTTTACATCGGCCTTGCCCAGACGGTCTCAATTCTGGCCGCAACAACCACTTCTCAGGACGGGGGAGGTACTCAGATTCCTGCCACCCGTGCTCTCCAGCATGTGATGTAGGAATTTCATACACCGAGGGTACTACCAGCCCAGCCGATTGTATCTGCTCAGGCCCAGGTGGGTCCTGTTATGACTGGTGATAAGTAGAGGAGACTATAGTGACTTAGGAGTCTGAGGATACCCAGGACTTCTTGGATAGGTGCCAGCGGATTTTTCGCACAACGAGTATTTTGGAGACCAGTGGTGTGTCATTCACTACTTTTTAGTTTACTGGGGCTTCCTTCAAATGGTGGGAGGTCTATGAGAAGCGTATGCTAGTTGCTGCAGAACCACTTACATGGCATGAGTTCTTCGTTCTCTTCTTGGAGAAGTTCGTGCCACCGACTTGCACGGAGGAGCTGCGCAGACAATTTGAGTAACTACGTCAGGTTGGCATGTCTGTGACCTAGTAAGAGATGGTGTTTCCAAAGTTGACTTGTCACGTTGTTTGGTTGGTTTCCACAGAGAGGGAGAGGATTAAGAGGTTCATTGATGGAATCACCTATCAGTTGTGTTTGCTTATTACTCGGGAGATTGCATTAGGTGCTGTATTCGACGATGTGGTTAACATTGATCGGTGGATAAAAATTGTCTTTAGTCATGAGCGTGAGGACAGGGGGGCCAAGTGGCCTCGTGATTTGGGTTGTTTCAGTGGAGTTCCTTTTGGCGGCAGTACCACAAAAGCAGGGGTCACCGTATAGGCCCGCTCAGATGACTCGTCCAGTTCATCATGGTGAAACATCTAGCCATGGTTAATATAGTGCCCGTCTGGGTCAGTCATCTCTAAGTGCTTTCCCAACTTAGATTTCGTCCCGTGCTCCTTCAATTCAGGGTTCATCTGCACCAGGTTCTTCTAGCAGGTATTCTAGTTCTTGGTGTCTGATCTAGTCCCACATTAATTATCGGATAAGTGTTTTTACGAGTATTTGGAGCTTGGTCATATCAGGAGGCAGTGCCCCCGACTCTTGGTATGTCCAGTTCAGTAGAAGGGCCAAACTATGACTTCAGCACCAGTTACATCACCACCTGCCATGCCAGCTCGGGGTGGGGCTCAGGCAGCTAAGGGCCGCCCTAGAGGGGGAGGCTGATTAGGTGGCGGTCATGCCCGATTCTATGTTATTACTTCTAGGTCGGATGCCACTTCTTCAGACACAATGATCGCAGGTATTGTCTTAGTATGTCGCAGGGATGCTTTGTATTATTTGACCCAGGTTCCACTTTTTCGTATGTATAATCTTATTTTGCTCATTATCTGGATATGCCCCGTGAGACCTTGGTTTCCTATGTTCATGTATCTACCCTAGTGGGAAATACTATTATTGTGGACCGTGTATATCATCATGTGTAGTGACTATTGGGGGATTGAAAACTAGAGTTGATCTCTTATTGCTTAGTCTGGTTGATTTCGACGTGATCTAGGGTATGGATTGGTTGTTTCCATGTCATGGTATTCTTGATTGTCACACTATGAACGTGACATTGGCGATTCTGAGGTTTCCAAGGATCGTGTGGATGCATTCTCTAGATTATGTTCCCAGCAGAGTGATTTCATCTTTGAAGGCCCAACATATGGTTGGGAAATGGTGCTTATCTTATTTGGCCTTTGTGAGGGATTTTGATGCTGGTACTCCTACTATTGATTCTGTTCCAGTGGTGTGAGACTTTCTGGGTGTGTTTCCTGCAGACCTATCGGGCATGCCGCCGGATAGGGATATTGACTTTGGTATGGACTTGGTGTCGGGCACTCAGCCCATATCTGTTCCTTGATATCATATGGCACTAACTGAGTTGAAGGAATTGAAAGATTAGATTTAGGAACCTATTGATAAGGGATTTATTAGGTCTATTGTGTTTTCTTGCGGTGCACCGGTTATATTTGTGAAGAAGAAGGATGGTACTATGCGGATATGCATCGACTATAGGCAATTGAACAAAGTTACAATTAATAATAAGTATACTTTGCCGCGCATTGATGACCTATTTGACCACCTTCAGGGAGCGAGGGTGTTCTCTAAGATTGATTTGAGGTTTGGGTATTACCAGTTGAAGATTCGGGACTCGGATATTCTAAAGACAGCATTAAAGACCCGTTATGGTCACTGTGAGTTCATTGTGATGTCTTTTGGTCTGACCAACGCCCCAGTAGCACTCGTGCATATGATGAATAGTGTATTTTAGCATTATCTTGACTCGTTTGACATGGTATTCATTGATGATATCCCGGTGTACTCTCGTAGCCAGGAGCAACATGTCCAGCATTTAAGGATTGTGTTACAGCGGCTGAGGGGGGAGAAGCTTTATGCCAAGTTCTCCAAGTGTATTTTTTGGCTTAGTTAGGTGGCGATCTTGGTGCATGTGGTGTCCAATGAGGGGATTAAGGTCAATCCGAAGAAGATAGAGGAAGTTCAGAGTTGGCCCAGGCCATCCTACACTACAATGATTCAGAGCTTTCTCGGCTTGGCCAGTTATTACCGTCGCTTCATGGAGGGTTTCTCCTCTATTGCATTGACTTTGACCAAATTGACCTAGAAGTGTGCCCCTTTTAGGTGGTCGGATGAGTGTGAGGAGAGCTTTCAGAAGCTCAAGACTGCCTTGACCACAAATCAAGTTCTAGTTTTGCCCTTCAGCTTCAGGCTTTTATATAGTGTATTGTGATGCTTCTTGGATTGGTATTGGGTGTGTCTTGATGCAGGGGGGGGGGGGTAGAGCAATTACTTATTCTTCGCGTCACTTGAAGCCCCATGAGAAGAACTACCTAGCTCACGATTTGGGATTGGTTTCCATTGTTCATGCATTGAATATTTGGAGGCACTATCTCTATGGTGTGTCTTGTGAGGTATTTGCAGATCATCAGAGTCTCCAACACTTTTTCAAATAGAAGAATCTAAATTTGAGACAGTGGAGATGGTTGGATCTGCTAAAGGACTATGATGTTACTATTCTATATTCTTCGAGGAAGGCCAATGTGGTAAACGATGCCTTGGTGAGTATGGGTAGCCTTGCGTTCATTCCTGGTGGTGAGAGACTGCTTGCAGGTTGTGTTCAGGCCTTGGCCAACCAGTTCGTGAGGTTAGATGTTTCGGATCCCATCCAGGTTCTAGCTTGTGTGGTTTCTCGGTCTTCTTTATTTGATCACATCAAAGAGCGCCAATATGATGGTCCCTATTTCCTTGTCCTTAAGGACACGATTCAACATAGTGATGCCAAGGATGTTTATTGGGGATGATGGGGTGTTAAGGATGTATGGTCGGATGGATATGCCTAATGTAGATGGGCTACGTGAGTTGATTCTTAAGGAGGCCCACAGTTTGTGGTATTCCATTCATCCATGTGCCACGAAGATGTACCAGAACTTGAAGCAACATTATTGGTAGAGGTGGAATGAAGATAATATTGTGGGGTTTGTAGCTCGGTGCCTAATCTGTCACCAAGTAAAGTATGAGCATCAGAGGCTGAGCTGATTGCTTCAAAGCCTTGAAATTCCGGAGTGGAAATGAGAGCGTATCACCATGGATTTTGTAGTTGGGCTCATACAAACTTCGAGGAAGTTTGATGCTATTTGGGTGATTGTGCATCGATTAACCAAGTTCGCCCATTTCATTCTAGTTGGGACTACCTATTCTCCAGAGCAGTTGGCTGAGATCTATATTTGCAAAATTGTTCGCCTTCATGTTGTGCCAGTGTCCATCATATCATATCGGGGCACGCAATTTACATTGAAGTTTTGGAGAGAATTGCATTGTCAGTTGGGAACCCGGGTTGAGTTACGTACAACATTTAATCGTTAGACGGATGGATAGTCCGAGCGCACTATTCAAATATTTGAGGATATACTACGCGCTTATGTCATAGATTTCGGGGCTTCTTGGGGTTAGTTATTTTCGCTCGTATAGTTTTCCTATAACAATAACTACTAATCGAGCATTCAAAATGGCTCCGTATGAAGCTTTATGGGAGGCACTATCAATCTACGATAGGTTGGTTTGAGCCGAGTCAGGCTAGGCTATTGGGTTCGGACTTGGTTCAGAATGCTTTGGACAAGATTAAATTGATTCAAGATTGACTTTAGGAGATTTTGTACTTAAGAGCGTGTTCGGATAGTAATTTCGAGGTCCGTAGTTGAATTAGGCTTGAAATGGCGAAAGTTGAAAACTTAGAAGTTTATCCGAGAGTGGACTTTGTGGTTACAGGGCTCGGATTGAGTTCTAGGAGTTAGAGTAGGTTCATGGTCTCATGTGTGATGTATGTGCAAAATTGGAGGTCAATCAGACGTGATTTGATAGGTTGCGGCATCGAATGTGGAAGTTAGAAGTTCAAAAGTTCATTAGGCTTGAATCGATGGGCGATTCGTGGTTTTAGCGTTGTTTGATGAGATTTGAAGGCTCGACTAAGTTTGTATTGTGTTTTAGGACTTGTTGGTATTTTTTGTTTTGGTCCCCAGGGCCTCGTTTTGGTTTTGGATGGTTAACAGATCGAACTTGGGATTTGAAAGATTGTTGAAGCACCAGCTCTGGTGCAATCACACATGCGTAATTTTGATTAGCAGGTGCGAGGGGATTTCCGCATCTGCGTGGTCGCAGATGCGGCGTGTTTGGCGCAGAAGCGGAGTTGTCCAGCAGGGGGTCTGTGCGTAGGCGCAATGGAATTTCCGCACCTGCGAGAGCACAGAGGCGGATGATGCGTCTCATAAGAGAAGGAAGGATTGTGATGTATGTACGCAGAAGCGGAGGAAATTCCGCAAAAGCGTAACCCTATGTGTGGTTAAGTGATCCGCATAAGAGAAAATGCTGGGCAGCGTATTAAAATCGAGGGCTCCATGATTTTCATCATTTTTCGACATTTGTAGCTCGGCTTAGGCAATTTTTGAGAGAGATTTCGAAGGGATTCTTGCGGTAAGCCACTTGTTGTTATTTTTATTCAATAATTATGTTTCCCCATTAAATTTCCCACATAGTTTGTGTGTTTTTGAGGTGTTATTTTGGGGGTTGAGGCTAGGTATTTGGAGAGTTTAATTTGGGAATTTGAGTGACGATTTGGTGTTGGATTTTGGTATATTTGGTATGGTTAGACTCGTGGTTGAATGAACTTTCAAATTTTGTAACTTTTATTGGATTTCGAGACGTAGTCCTAGGGCTGGCTTTTGAGTTGGATTTTGACTTTTGATTAAGAACTTAGAATTTTCCTATGGAATTGATTCCTTTAGATCATGCTGATTGTATCAAACTGATTGTGGCTAGATTCGAGGCATTCAGAGGCTGTTTCGTGAAGCAAGGGCATGTTGGAGTAGTGTTTTGCACTGTTTGAGGTAAGTAACACTTCTTATCTTGGTTTTTAGGGTGAAGCCCTGAATTTTGTGTTATGTGATTGATGTTGAGGTGACGCACATGCTATGTGATAGGCTCTTGGGCGTGCATCATAGAAATTGTGATTTAGTTGATTCCCTAGAACTACGTAGTTATTTTATCTGAATATTTTTGTTGTACTCTATGTGTTAGACCACTTGAGCTGTGATTCATGCCAGAAATCATGTTTAGTCTATATGCTGGTACTATTAGGACCAATAATGGTCGTTCTTTGTTGTTGAGTTATCTGTTTAATTGAAGTTGTGTACTCAGCCAGATTCATCATTATGTCATATTTGAGTCTCTATTATCGTATATTGTCACATCTCGTATCATGATTAAGGTTGCTTAGCGTGAGTGTTGTGAGCCTGAGAGACTGGAGAGATTGGTGACAGAGTTGGGGCCTGAGTGTCGTGCTATGAGTGATATACATACATACATATACATACATATATACGCCGCAACAAGACCTACAACTATATATATGTGGATCAGGTTGCATGCCGCAACAAGCCCTATGGCTATATATATGTGGATCGGGTTGCACGCCGCAACAAGACTTATGGCTATATATATATATATATATATATATATGGATCGGGTTGCGCTCCACAAAAATCCTTGTGGCTATATATATGTAGATCGGGTTACGCGCCACAGTAGACCTTATGACTATATGTGGATTGGGCTGCACGCCGTAGAAGGTATCGTACAATGCCGAGTATGAGTGACTGATCATGACGAGCGAGAACTAAGACATGCACATTGAGTGCTCTAAGAGTGTAAGTACTTTGGATTTCACTGTGTTGCATCATATACGGTATTCACATTGGCATGTAGCTATAGAGTCTTCATACTCTTCTTATCAGTCATACTTGGCATATTTTTTCCGTGCTAAACTTAACTGTTGAACCTAGAAGCATGCCTGATTTTTGTGTATTTTTAAATGTTGTATATTTACGGTATTGTTTGAGCTCATCACTGCTTTCATACCATAGGTTAGACTTGTTACTTATTGAGTTAGTTGTACTCACACTACACCATGCACTTCGTGTGCAGATCCAGGTGTTTCCGGGCACGACGGTTGTTGATTCCTGGAATTTCATCAGTTCGAAGATCATCGTAGTTGCCTTGGCGTCTATAGACCTTGACTCTTATCCTTTATAAATTAGTCTTTTTTATACTGTTCTACATTCCTAGACAGTGTTCCATTGGTTTGGCCGTGTTGTTATATAGATGCTCATGTACTCCGTGACACCCGGATCTCTTGGGTGACGTTTTTACAAATTCATGATGTTTATATTCAGTTTTTACGAAATTCTTACTTATTTAAACCTATTTCCATATATTTGGGATTTAAAAATGTTGGTTTGTGTGAAACATCGGCTTGCCTAGTATCATGATAGGCGCCATCACGACATGTTGGGTGGTCGTGACAAACATAATAGTTGATTTTTGGATAATTTCGATCTATAACGGCCAAAAGTTATTTAAAACTCAAATGATGTTATAGGTGTATAACATACATTCACTATAAAAGCAAAAATATATCAGAACAAACAAGGATGTTGTAGAGAGGTTTGATTGTATATCATTTTATAATGTATTGTATAGTGTTGTATTGTATTGTATCGTAAAAATACATACAATGTTTGGATAGATTGTAGTGTCGCCTTTTCATGATTTCATACACCAATAATATAAAGAATAAACTTGAAATTTAATAAAAGATAGGATAGATAAAAGAAGATTATTTAATAATAAGGAAGGACAAGATGAGAGAAAAATATAAGATAACGACCCGTCACACCAAATCGGTCAAGATAAGGAAGTGAAATTTTTTATCGTTACTTTCCGACCCCAATTTCCCCTATGTGGTAAACCAAACATCCCGAGTGCAATATAATATCCCAAAACTGGTAGTACAAATCATAATCTCTACCGAGTTTTCTAGGAAAAATCCCTAAGAACAACTGTTTCGGAACAAAAATAAACAGCACAAGTCCAAAATTAGAAGGTGACTCTAGGTCCTGCGAACACGACGACAGGTATACCTTGAATCTCCACAGCAAAACCCGAACAACTAGCCAGTGATCAATCCACTCCGAAGTACCTGGATTAGCACAAAAAATGTGCAGATAGTGTAGCATGGGTACAACACAACGACACCCAGTAAGTATCAAGACTAACCTTGGTGGAGTGGTGACGAGGAACGGTCAAGACACCTACTAGACTTAATAACCTTTACAAGTATGAATGTAAAACTAACAGGGAAACGCCGTTAATATAAAACTAAACATGGTAAGATAACAAAACTATACTCGCAATAGTACTCTAGAAACAACAATTAGCAACAGGGAGCAAATAGGTAGTAATGCCGTAGAGTAAGCTGAACACAGTTTAAGTCTGGTGAAACCTGGTAAAGAAAACAACTAGCAACAAAATAAGAGAAACCGCTTTAACACAAGATTTGTTCAAGGATTTTCCTCGAGGTACTTCACCTCATAGTCACATTGCACGAGTCCCAATTCATGAACCCTAATAACATGGCATCTTGTGCTCACATTACAATTCATAACCACACTGACGACTCACATGCCAAGGGAGTGAAAATATCTCATATCCGCACGGACAATTCACGTGCCAACAATAACATTGACTCATGAACGCACGGACAACTCACGTGACAATAGGACAACTCTCACACAGAAGTCAAGTAAACAAGAGTACGTGTAAATTCTCAATAACATCAGGGTTCATCTTCTTAAACCGATATGGGTGATTAATTAAGTGTATGCTTGTGCAAGTGTTCTATCACAACTCACGTCAACAAGTAAGTGAAGAGACAATGAATGGCACATAGGAAACAATCACCACAAAATGTATATTGTATAACCCACACGAGGTAGGCACACCGCCACACAAATATGATCAATAACAATTCCTCCAGGCCATCATCATTCTCGACATAGCCCACCTTGTCTTGCCACGTGCGCAACACAAAAGTAAATGCCCGCCTTGTCTCGCCGCATGCGCATAATAATTTTCCCACCTTGTCTCTCCACATGCGCAAACCCACATATATAGCCCGCCTTATCACGCCACATGCTCAAATATCAATGATAACAGTAGCACGGACAACTCACGTGCGAATATCCGAACAATCCTCTCAACAATACCACGTGTTCCAAAAACATAACAACACAATATAAAGTCTTTCACCACATGTGCCCATATGCCACAACTCTTCCTCAAAGCAATTTCAATACCACAACTACGCATAGCCCTCGGCTCAACAACATTGAGTACAACAGCAACAACAACAATAATACGGAACTACGACAAGTAAATCAACACGGGAATTACAGAGCACAAAGAAACAGAAGAACGACCTCACAATGAAAGACGTAACATGTAATAATGGTTTCAACACGAATAGCTCATTATGGGGAGAGATAATGTGTAACAACGATATCCATTGAGAGTAGCTCAAAAATTGAATGGATAACATGTAACAATGATTTCACATAAGTACAACTCGACGATAAGTCAACTATGAAAAGGGTAACAAAAACATCAATTAAGGTTAAGCAATAACGGAAGAGATAACAATAACATCTATTAATGTTAAGAAATTACAGAAGATAAAAAAATAACTTCAACTAAGGCACGTAAGAGTTTATTTTTCTACAAGGGTAGAACATGAATCAATCAACTCCAAATATGACACGCAATGGTGAATTTAGTAAATGGAAAATTTAACATGATAAGAAAACTTCATATTTAATGAATGTAAGGACCTATGAGCTTAAAATAGTCGAATTCCTACAAATAAGGCTGAGTATGTACTCGTCACCTCGCGTACACGGCCTTCACATGAAACAATTAGCACAAATGACTCAATTCCCAAGGGGTAGTTTCCCACACAAAGTTAGGCCAGATACTTACCTCAAAGAGCTAGACCGACACTCTAAAATGACCTTCTCGTGTGAAACAACATCCGGACGGTTCAAATCTAGCCAAAATAACTTAACATCATGAATAAAAATCATAGGAAACGATTCTGGATAATAAAACTTTGATCTTAAAGAAAACTAAGAAGTAAACACAAAAAGTCAACCTTAGGCCTGCACCTCAGAACCCGACAAAAATTACAAAATCCAAAAAACCACTCCGATACGAGTCCAACCATACCAAATTTATCACATTCTGACATCAAATCGCCTTTCAAATCCCCAAAATTTAGCCTAACAAGTTTCGTAAATTTTTCCCAAATTTCCAATCCAAATCGCTAATTAAATGACGAAAACAATGATAGATTCATGTATAACAACCAAATCCGAGTGAGAATCACTTACCCCAATCAACTCCTTGAAAATCCCTTCAAGAATTTTCCAAATTCGAGGTCTCTAGCTCAAAATATGAAAAATGGGTTAAAGCCCTAAATTTTTAAACTAATAGTTGGTGCCTAGATGTCGTTCTTTGCGAACCCGGAATGTTCCTCACGTTCGTGATGCACAAAGTACTCAGCAGTTGAATTCCTCTTTGCGAACACGAGATCCCCCACGCGAATGCGATGAAATAACTCCCTATACCTTCGCGAACGCATGGCCATCTTCAGGAACGCGAAGTACAAACTTCACCTGCCTCCCAGATACCTTTCGCGAACGCGAGACATCTCTCGCGAGCACGAAGAAGGAAACCAGACACTGGAATTTCTACGATTTGACAAGGATAAATTCAATCCGAATCTCACTTGAGGCCCTAGGGACAACAAGTTCCATAATTTGACACAGACTCTGCTCGAGGACTTAAATCACACCAAACAACGTCAAAACTACGAACCGTGCCTCAATTTGAACTTTATGAAATTATGAACTTTCAACTTCTACAACTTGCACCGAATCATATCAAATTAACCCGGAACGACGTTAAATTTTGTATGCATGTCCCAAATGAAATAAGGGAGCTATTCCAACTCGGGGAATCACAATCAAATTCCGGTATCAACAAAGTCAATTCCCAGTCAAACCTTTTTACCTTCCAAGCCTTCACCTTTTCAATTTTTGCCAAAATGCATCAAATCAACTTACAAACCCCCAGATCCAAATCCGAGAATACGCCCGAGTCAAAAATCACCATACGAAGCTATTGGAATCTTCAAAACACTATTCTGGGGTCGTCTACACAAAAGTCAAACTCCGATCAACTCTTATCGCTTAAGCTTCTAAAGGAAGAATCCTTCTTCCAACTCAATCTCGAATCACACGAAATTCGAACTTGACCACACACGCAAGTCATAATACATAATGCGAAGTTGCTCGAAACCTTAATCCACCGAACGAGACTCTAATTCTCAAAATGAACGGTCGGGTCGTTACATCCTCCCTTTATTAAACAAATGTTTGTCCTCGAACGTGCCAAGAATCATTCTGAAGTCATCAAATCACTGAATGAACTTACCTTACATATACTTGCGGGTGATCCCACGTCACCCCACTCCACAATGACTCGACAACACCATCTGCACTGAAGATTTCTCCTCCAACCCACACTAATAAGCCTTAGAACCAAATATTTATTATTCGATCATTTCCCAAAGATCCAATTCCCACATTAACACATGGTATCAGCCTCAACCAGCTGCAACAGCTCATACCTACACCCACAAGGTACAACCACATGATCTAAGACATCACACATATGCCCATAACAACAACTCTGCCACCATAGCTGCCCATAATCAAATCCAGTACCGGCGACTAACCTCATATCCCTCAGAACCCTGTTCCAAACCTTCAAGCATTGGAAATGATGCAAAAATTATAAAGACCTCATAACCATTCACCCGAATCAATAAGTAACATCTAACGCCACCTGGGCACGCACCTCGCAAGCTAAAACCCAATAAGCACCATGCACTTATGACTGGATATTTAAGAGAAACACATGAGAGAACTATCAAACAATCCTGACAGGCATAACTTCCTATCAGTACCATACAAATCTATTCCACAAGGGAAAATCAAAAAAATATGAATTAATCACAAGGATCTCATCTTAATATAACTCCACCGCAACACATAGCCTAGTCCAAACATATCAAACCGCATGAAAACGCAAGAATCCCTCCTTAGCTTGAATCACAAGTAGAATATACATCTTACCAACCGAACCTTCCACTAATTCCATTCCACGATAAAATATCACAACACATAATAAACTCCTATACCGGTAGAGATATGAATCACAAATCGTAACCAACCATCCAGAAATCACATCTTAACCTACCGTATTTAGTAACAGAAAGTCACTCCTAGCCTCATACATCTCAATAAAAAAACAAAACAAAATGATAGACACGGGCTACCACTACAAATCTCCCAATCGGGTACATAAGCATAATACAAAATTGTGAAACTCACCCATATGTGAAGCAAGATAATAGGACTCACCCCGATAGGCAAACCCAAATCGAGATAAGAATGATGCTCCTCTATAACAATCAAAACCATATCTTTAAAAACATCATCTGGTGTAGTGGACTAAGCCCTACCATGGAAAGCATATCAACTGGTCGGGCCTTCCCCTCTTGGGAGCCCTCTACCCGCTTGAATTACACTCGTAGCTGGCGGTGCATGGATAACAGCAACTAGGGAAGAACGCATAGCCTGAATACCCTGTTGTAGCACATCTGTCCGGAGTCTGGGATAATCTATCACCATGTGGCTGGTATCTCCACACTCAAAGTTACCCCTCCGCTAACGTGGCTATGGAAGATGTCAGGTGCGGGTACTCTAAGACCCATGGGTATCAGAAACATTGAGCAAATCCTGAAATGTAAACTGGACTGGATGACCCACGAAACCTCTACCATGTCGTACCATGCCTCCAAAATAGGGACCAGTAGACCCTCCTGGTCTACAAGGACTCTTAGCCTCCCTGACCTCTCCCTCCTAATCCCACATGCCTTCCAAATTGCGAGTGATCTCCACCACCTACTACAACGGAACATCCGTCTCCAACTCACGAGCCATGCAGAATCGCATACCATGACTAAGCCCCTCAATGAATCTGGGGGCTCGCTGTCTAACTGCAGAAACCAAAGAAGGTGCATGTCTAGACAAATCACTTAATCTAACAACATACTCTAACACTAACATAATGCCCTGACACGGCTGCTCAAACTACACACGCCATGCATCCCGAAGGGTTTGGGGAACAAACTCTCTCAAGAACATCTCTGAAAACTTAGTCCATGAAAGTGAATCTACATTTGTCGGGCTAACCAACTTGTACGCTCACCACCACTGATATGCCGCTCCCTTTAGTTGGAGCGTAGTAAAAGCAACCCAACTCGTCTCCAAAATACTTATAGTGCGAATAATACAGTGGCACTCATCTAGGAAACCATATGCATCCTCTGAAGCCAAACCACTTAAGGCAGTAGGATAATACTTATTGAACCTCGCAAGTCTAAGATGTTCTTTCTCATATGTTGCTGCCCTAACCACGGGCTAAACTAGAAACCAGGTTGTGTCGACATGACACCTAGAACTTGGCCAACGTGGACTCGCTGCTCTAGGGTGCGGGCGGGGTAGCAATAGGCGCCTACGGTACCTGCCCCCAACCGGTGCTAATGGCAGCTCCTCAACTACTGCTCTGACAGGTGCTCTAGCTGCAACACGGGCGCCTCCTCGGCCTCTATCTTTGCCTATGTCTCGGCCTCTAGCTATATTAGCTCTGAGGGCAGCGTCATCAGTAGCTGCGGCATATGTCCTTATCATCTATGAGAGAATAGAATGAAAAATGCTCAAACTGCGAGATCAATAAACTCGCACGATAGGAATGAAAGAAGTGAAATTGTCCTAATAGTTCTGTAGCCTCTCGAAAATACGTATAAACGTCTCCGTATCGATTTGCAAGACTCTACTAAACTCGCTTATGACGCGTAGAACCTATGAACCTAGAGCTCTGATACCAATTTGTCACAACCCTAATTTCCCCTCCGTAGGATTTCGTGATGGCACCTAGTCTCTAAGACTAGGCAAGCCCAAAACTTACTAAATAAATGGCAAAATTTAGCCAGAAACAATTATTAAGCATGAAATTGAAATTTTCTATAGTAAACCAAACATCCCGAGTGTAATACAATATCTCAAATTGGTAGTACAAGTTATAAGCTCTATTGAGTTTTCTAGGAAAAATCCTAAGTACAACTCATTCGAAATAGAAATAAATAGTACAAGAACAAAATCAGAAGGTGACTCCGGGGCGTGCAAACATGACAGTAGGTATATCTTGAGTCTCCACATCAAAACTTGAACAACTAGCTAGTGATCAACCCACTCTCCGAAGTACTTGGATAAGCACAAAAATGTGTAGAAAGCGTAGCATGAGTACACCACAGCGATACCTAGTAAGTAAAAGACTAACCTCGGTGGTGTAGTGACGAGGAACGGTCAAGACACCTACTAGACATAACAACCTGTGAAATTATGAATGTAAGACTAATAGGGAAACGAGGTCAATATAAAACTAAGCATGGTAAGATAACAAACCTATACTCGCAATAGTACACTAGAAACAACAATTAGCAACAGGGAGCAAACATGAAGTAATGTCGTGGAGTAAGCTGAACACAGTTTATGTCCGGTGAAACACGACAAAGAAAACAAGTAACAATTCAATAAGGGAAACCGCTTCCAAAAAAGATTTGTTCAAGGATTTTCCCCGAAGTACTTCCCCTCATAGTCACATTTCACAGGTCCCAATTCAGGAACCCTAATCACTTGGCATCTTGTGCCCACATTACAATTCATAGCCGTACAAACAGTTCACGTGCCAAGGGAGTGACGGTATCTCATATCCCCACGGACGTCTCACGTGCCAACAATAGTAATGACACATAACCGCTCGGACAACTCACGTTCCAATAGGACAACTCTCACACAGAAGGCAAGTAAACAAGAGTGCGTGTAAATGATCAATAACATCAATGCTCATCTTCTTAAACCGATATGGGTGACTAATTATGTGCATTCTTATGCAAGTGTTCTATCACAACTCAAGTCAACAAATAAGAGTAGAGAAAATGAATGGCACATAGGGAACAATCACCATAAAATGTACAATTTATCACTCACAAAAGGTAGGCACACCGCCACAAAAATATCATCATTAACAGTGTCCCCAGGCCATTACAAGTCATCAGAAACCATTCTCGATGTTGCCCACCTTTTCTCGCCTCGTGTGAAACAATAGAGTAAATGCCCGTCTTGTCTCGCTGCATGTGCATAATAATATTCTCACTATGTCTCGCAATATGCACAAACCCACATATATAGCCCGCCTTGTCACGCCACATGCACAGATATCAATAATAACAATAGCATGGATAACTCACGTGCGAAAACCCCAACAATCCTCCAACAATACCACATGTGCCAAAAACATAACAACAAAATATAGTGTCTTCCACCACATGTGCCCATATGCCACTACTCTTCCTCAAAACAATTTCAATACCACAACTACGCATAACCCTCGGCTCAGCAACAATGAGTACACCATCAACTACTACAATCACACGGGAATACGACAAGTAAATCAATACAAGAATTATAGAACACTAAAAACGGAAGAATAGGCTCACAATGAATGACAAAACAGGTAATAATGGTTTCAACAAGAACAACTCAATAAAGGGAGAGATAATGTGTAACGACGATATCCATTAAGAGTAGCTCAACAACTGAAGAGATAACATGTAACAATGATTCCACATAAGTACAACTCAACGATAAGAGGGATAGCATGAATCAATGATTCCAAATAGAGATAAGTCAACAATGAAACGGGTAACAAAAACATCAATTAAGGTTAAGAAATTACAGAAGAGATAACAACAACTTCTATTAAGGTTAACAAATTATGAAAGAGATAACAATAACTTCAGTTAAGGCACATAAGAGTTTATTTGGCAACACGGGCCGAACATGAATCAATAAACTCCAAACAATACACGTAAGGGTGAATTTAGTAAATGGAAAATTTAACATGATAAGACAGTTTCAAATTTAATGAACGCAAGGACCTATGAGCCTAAAAGGGTCAAATTCCCACAAATAATCCCGAATACGTACTCGTCACCTCGCTGATACGCTCAAATTACACCTCAAAATAGTGTAAGCGATCCATGTCAAATATAGTAACCCAACTAGGTTGGGGTCAAATCCCACAGAGAATAATATATAGGCGATTAGGAATGTAAGAGAATTATCACTTATCGCGCAATGCCAAACACTTAGATTTTAGTTTAGAAAATATTTATATCTAAATTCGAAAATGTAAAATAACATAGAAAGCAAGTAAAATGATCAATGGCTACAAGTATGAATGCTTCGGGAATTACACTCAAGTAACGATCCAATGTATTTCATGATTTTATAAATATGAGCAAGTTTATGTTAATTAGCCACGGATAATAATTCTTAATTAGATTCTTCCGAAGACTAACAAGATTTCCTAATTGAATTATTCCTAACCCAATTAAGAGATTAAGCACACCCAAATATGGCTACAAGTAGTTCAATCCTATTCCTAGGTAGAATCTATAAAACGAGGGTTAAAACCTCAAGTTCTTGTTAATTAATCTTTCCCAACCCTAAATTATCTTTTTTCAAAATTAATTCGGAGTTAATGGGCGAGTCCTAGGGTTAGCTAATGCCTTTGGAAGCATTAAAGAACAAGATTAATTAAAGAAACACTAACTCACTTCATAAATATATAAAAATCATTCAATACATAAGCACAACAAGGTATTTAATCCACACTTTAAACATGAAAATTTCCATAAACAAGAATTAGTGTTGGAAATACATATTACACACTTAAATATTCAATACAAAGCAAGGAAATGAAGAAACAAACATAAATGGGTAAGAAATCCTTAACCACAAGCTTGAAATCTTCGAAACCCAAGTGTGTGTGCAAACCCTAGCTTCAAAACTTGTTCGCTCTTGTCTTCAAGACTCAAAATATGTTAAACCAATGCCAAAGATACTGAAAATATCTGCTAGGTCGTGTATAAGAATGGTTTGGGGGAAGATGGCGTGAAATTCCAAAACTGCCCAGGACTGCCCAGATTTTGTACTGTTCGTTCGCGTCTGAAGGCTGGCGATCGCAAAGAATAATTTCCTTTTTGGTATGCTATCGCACAACCTGCCATGCGTTCGCATAGAGCCTTTGACCACATGCTAACCAACACTTACTTCTGTGCGATCACATATATCTCTTTGCGTTTGCATAGTTTATTTTCCTAGACTTATGCGATCGCATACAATCACTGGCGATCGCATAGAGTAAAAACTGGACAGCTATCCTTTTTTCCAATTTCACCACTTTTTTACTTGTTTTCGCACGATTTCTTCACCATCACCTGTAAATCACTTGACACCTGAAATATGCCAGTAAACGTCAATAAATGTCTTAGTTGCTCAACAAAATTATACAAAAGATTAAGTATTAAGAGGAGATAAGTTGGTAAAATACCAACTTATCACTCACGTACACGGCCTTCACATGACACAATTAACACAAATGACTCAAATACTAAGGTGTAGTTCCCCCACACAAAGTTATACAAGATGCTTACCTCAAAGAAGCTAGACCGACACTCTAAAATGACCTTCTCGTGGGAAACAACCTCCGGACGGCTCAAATTTAGCTAATATAACTTAATATCACGAAAAACAATCATAAGAAATGATTTTGGATAATAAATCTTTGATCTTGAAAGAAAAATAAGAAGTCAACTCAAAAATTCAGCCCGGATACCGCACCTCTAAACCAAACAAAAATTACAACATGACCACTCACTTCGATATGAGTCCAACCATACCAAAATTATCAAATTCCGGCATCAAATCGCAATTCAAATCCCCAAAATTTAGCCTAAGAGGTTTCATAAATTTTTCCCAAATTTCCAACCTAAATTGCTAATTAAATGATGAAACAAGTGATAGATTCATGTATAACAACCAAATCCGAGTTAGAATCACTTACCCCAATCAACTCCTTAAAAATCCTTTCAAGAATCGGCCAAATCCGAGGTCTCTAGCTCAAAATATGAAAAGGGTTCAAACCCTCAATATTTGAAACTAATAGCCGCTACCTAGATGCCCTTGTTTGTGAACGCGGACTATACCTCGCGTTCGCGAAGCAAAAAATACTCGGTAACGCAAAGAACAAACTTCACATTCCTCCCAGATACCCTTCATGAATGCGAGACATCTCACGCGAGCGCAAAGAAGGAAACTAGATATCAGAATTTCTGTAGTTCGACAATGCCAAATTCAATCAGAATCTCACTCGAAGAACTCGGGACCTCAACCGAACATACCAAAAAGTTCAATAACTTAACGCGGACCCGATTGAGGCCTCAAATCACATAAAACATCAAAACTACGAATCGCGCCTTAAATCGAACCTAATGAATTTATAAACTTTCAACTTCTACAACTTGCGCCGAATTATATCAAATCAACCCTGAATGACGTCAAATTTGCATGTAAGTCCAAAATGACATAAAGGAGCTATTCCAACTTTTTAAATCGCAATCCGAGCCCGGTATCAACAAAGTCACCTCCCCGTCAAACCTCTTAACCTTCCAAGCCTTCACCTTTCCAATTTTGGCCAGAATGCATCAAATCAACCTACGGACCTCAAAATCCAAATCTGGGCATATGCCTGACTCCAAAATCCCCATACAAAGATATTGAAATCATCAAAACACCATTCCGAGGTAGTCAACACAAAAGTTAAACTCCTGTAAACTCTTACCGCTTATGCTTCTAAAGCAAGAATCCTTCTTCCAAATCAATCTTGAAACATACAAAATCCAAACTCGACCACACACACAAGTCATAATACATAATACGAGGTTGTTCAAAACCTTAAGCCACCGAATAGGACGCTTATTCGCAAAATGACCGGTCGGGCCGTTACAGTTACGTTACGACGGATTTAACAATACGATATAATAAGATTTAACTTACAATCAAAATAGAGATTGTATTTACAGACAATAGAGTACAGTACAACACAATAGTAACAACCATCCAAACAAGTTGTACGGTAGAGTCTAGTTGTTGGTCTTACAAGATTTGGTTTTGAAAATATTCTCGACAAAATGTTTGTGTAAAGGAGATGTTCTGATCAGATATTAGAAAACTATTTATGGAAAAGTTGATTTATTATTTGGTTCTCTTTCAAAATTTATAAATGATTTTCGATTGAATTTTTGAAATTGAAATATTGAAACTATAGACGCTTTCAATATATTTACCCCTTAAAATGAATAATAATTAAATTTGTACGCGGTTTATTTTAATACAAAGGATAAAAAATCAGTAAGTAATTGAATTTAAAAGAGATATAATGATCAAACCAAATGTGGCGAAGCAATTAAGCCTTGTGTTAGACTTAAATGCTTTCGGTCAGTTTCAATCGAGCGCACGAGATAGAGCTCAGTTCCAACTGAATGAATGAACAACTAAACACTTAAACAATTGCTAAAAGGAAAAGTAAATTTTATTGCATTGATATTCGTGCCAACAGTAACCCAAAAATAAAAGGGTTCTCATCTTTATATAGTAGAGGAGTTTTACCCTAATACAAATCTAAATAAGGTAAAAATCTTTTCTCCCCTTTATTCCACGCATATACGATCTGTAGAAAATACCGATCCTGATCCGTTCCGAAATATCCGGTTGATGGCGGATATTTTGGCTCCCCGTTTTCTTTCCTTTAACGTTATTTCCTTTAGACTCGATCTTTCATCTTACTCGAGCTTGATTCTTTTCTGGTTCAGCCATGGTCGAGACCCGTCGTATCGTTCGTCCCTGGTTCCGATCTATGGGTACCTTCGGTCTCACTCGAGCCGGTAACAAGCAATGTTGTTCCTCGTTCCACAATGGCAAACCGGGGGTAACTCTATTCCCATTTTTAGATGTATACAAATAGTCACATCACTTCTCAGAGAGTAGACTATAAGAGCGAAGAGAATTGAATAATTGGCATGGTTGCTTCTCTCCCACATCATGAGCAAGCTGACGAACCGAAATGTCCCATAAGTCATGTCGATGTGATTTTTGACATGCGTCAGCTATCATGCATTCATTACTCTTTCCCTATTAAAGTGTGGTTCCCTATTTTAACTTTTTTACTTTCTGATTTCAAACTTCCCTAATTTAATTTGAGTTTTTCGTATTTTCATTCGTTCATCGATCCTTAAAATCTTCATAACTTGTTCTTAATATCTTCATAGTTAATCTTCAACCCTTCATGCCTCACCTTCAATTCTTCATACCATACCTTTAAATCTTCATATCAAGTCTTCAAGTCCTTATATTCTAAGATAAAAGTGACGAAGACCTCCAAATCGGTATCTCAAAACATTGCACGGATGACATCTTCCTCGGCCACCACTACAAATTTCATCCCCGGAAGCTGCTCCATAGATAATGAATTCAAAGTCGAGAAATCCTCTGCACAAGCAGACCGGGGTCAGACAGCGTGGAGGTACGTTTGCCCCATTACCGAGGAGACGCTCAAAGTTGTCCAAGAGGACTACAAATCGATAGGCAAGGACATAGTTGTTCCCTATCCCGATGAGTATATCATGACACATATGGAAGGATACTTTAGCGTTTACACGTATCCTTTCATGTTTGGTCTTGTTGATATAGTGATCCTAGAGTTCTGTAAAAGGTACGAAATCTGCCACGAGCAAGTTCACCCTTCCTTTTGGAGGATCGTAACTCTTCTCCGCCATTTTGAAAATAATATGGAGGAGCCACGGTTCACGGTAGATCACTTGCTGTGAGTGTACAACCCCCGAATCTTCCGAGAGGGTTAATCAAACTCTCCTGTTGGGCAAAGAACGTTCCCTTATCCTATTTAGATGAAGACAAGGACCGAGTTTGGTAGGGTGGGTTTGTTTTAATAAAGACCGATGACCTTTGTCCTCCCGAATTCATGTCGTTCCTAGAGAAGTGGAACTCGAATAGTAAGTTTACTTCCTCTTAAGTCGTCAATGTCCTTTCTTTTATCTATTTTTCATTGCCATGACATGTTCCATTTGATATGCGGTTATCCCCCGAGTACCCAACGCGGTCCCCGCATTTTAGGAAGTGGGTCGAGGGTATATGCAAACAACTCACTTATCTTGAGCGTGAGTGGCGTAAGCTCTTCAAAGGCATATGGAAGGTTCGTTCTCAGGGTGAATTTGTTTCCTGGTCATTTTTTATTCTATCATTTTTATGACTAAATCCTTCTTTCACAAGTTTTCTTAAGACCCCCGGGCTTCACAAAACCACTGATACCATGGTCTCGACCCCTTCTTCCAAACCCTCCTCCAATCTACAGCCCGTTGTCGAAGCTACTGCATGGAAGGATGAAAAATTGAAGAAGAAAAAGAGATCCCCTGACTCCTAGGATGCTTCTGCCAAGGTCAAGAAGAGAAAGAGGATTGTGCATAGGGTCAGAAAGAGCACCAAAATTACGTCTAATGCCTGGGTCCCTGATTAAGAAGCTCTTCGTCAGCTCAAGGCTTTTCCCGAGGATGATGAGGACATGGAATTCGTCACGCATGAGCCGATCGATGTTGACCAAGAGTTTGTGTCCCCTGAGGGAGATGCTCATAAGACTGAATCCTCCTCAACTCCGGGGTTCGAAGAATAACGTGTTGATACTTCTTCGTAAGAATTCCCTCCGATCCCGAGAGGAGTTGTTTCCAAAGGTGACGCCATTATCTAAATTCAAGAATCACCACCCTGGCAGGAGGCCACTTTAAAATAATCTTAGGCTGCTGAAGAGAAGCCTACCAAAATGTATCGGGTTGTAGATGATTCCCTTAACTTATTTTTCGAGGATGTGAACATCAGTATGCTGGAGGACTACTCTGGCTATGGCCACCTGGAGATCCAGAAAAGGGTCGTGCAACCGGGATCAAGTGGGCCGAGTTTGAGCTCAAAGCTCGAGAAGCAGCTTCTTACCCTGATTGTGTACCTTGAACAAAAAAAGACGATTATGTCCATGGTGTCGGTAGATACTAGCATGTTGGCCGGTCCAGTCGGAGTGGCCAGCTATCTCCGTTCTCTGGTAACCGAAGAGGGCCAAGTGAAGATGAATTAGGTAGATGGGACAAGTATTTTCATTGAGGCCCAGCAGGCACTAAATCAGGTATATCATCTTCCCTATTGTTTAATAAGTTCTCTTCATCTTAGTTGTTTTTGAAAATTTTCTTTCTTTATGTCTCAAGCATCGGTGCTTCATCATGAAAGCTTTCACCGGTCCAGGATAGAGGTGAGCCACCTCCAATTCGATCTCAAGGAACAAGTCAGGCAAACAAAGATGTACAACCTCTTTGTGAGCAGAAGGATGAAGTCCTTGGGAGTACAGACGAGCTTCTTGCCCTTCAGGCCGAACTTGAGAAGGCCTAGAAGGAGGCCTCGAAAGCAAAACAAGACCATGCTCTTCTTGTTGAGAAGGTAATTGTGCGAGAGATTAATAATTAGAGCCTATACGCTGATGCTAACGCCGCAACCTCACAGGTCCAGGAAAAGATAAACTTTTTCGACCAACTCAAGACCAAGATGGACGAGGTCAAGGCTTCATCCAATGAGCTGAGCGGAAAAATGGACCGCCTAGCATCGGAGCGGGATGCCACCAAAGAGGACTTGGCGTCGTCCAGAGTGCAGCTTCGAGTAGTGAAAGAGAAGGCCGACAAATGGGCTCGGTTGAGCGAGGAACTACGGGCACAACTCGCCTCGACCGTCGAAGAGCGTGACACTCTCTGCCAAGAGTATACTGTGTTGAAGTCCAAATTGAATGTGGCTTCGAATAAGGTCTCGGAAGCCCAAGATATGCTGGCCAGTATAAAGTCGATGTCGAGATAGCAGAAGCCCGGATCATAATGAAGGCTGAGAATGTGTAGTAGCTGTCTCGGGGGGAGGCTCTCGAGCAGATGGGGGGGGTGACATAGCGGCCAAGATCGAAGAGGCCAAAAGTTTTGAAGTTGAGGCAAAAGTGAGGTACCAGCCCGAGGATCGGATAGCAAGCTGGGCTTTGATAAATACTAGGCAGTATATACCTTAGCTTATATTATTTTTGTCTTTTCTTGTATTCATATGTTTTGTACTTTGGGACGTTTTCTCGTGCCTCTGTAAATATCTTTAGGTGAACATATATGAAATTACCCTTCGGCTATACATTGTGTCCTTTAACTTTTCTGCATTTTCTTAGCACTTAGAATATATAACTTGTGTCTTGGACTCAGTATAACTAATATATTATTGGTGCCTTAGCATAAACTTTGTCATTTCTCAAATTGTTCGACCTCTAATTGCCCGAATAAGGTCCGGGTCAAATAACGACTCTGAGTTGCTTTGACTTCGAAGAATCTGGCAAAAATGAAACCAAGTCGAGGTGGCTATTTCTTTTGCCATAATTTGAAACCAATTTGTTTGATCAGATCGGACTTAATCTTTATAGACTTAAAATGTGTAAGGACCTTGCATTTTATATTCATGAACTCAGTCATCTCCGAGTCATTTTATGCATCAGGGTCGAAGCTCTTATGGCTTCGCACCTCAAGTTGGTCGTAGCCTGTCAAATTAGGCCATGCCACATAGACTTGGTGCCTTCAGGATTTAGTAACCTAATTTACACTTTCCTTTTATCAGACGATAGTCGTCGGTTTGAGACGGACCGTAGTCTTAAGGATCTTTTAATAATTGGGCACTGTCTCATGGACTCTAATTGCTTTTGGGATTTCATTCCCCCGGTTAATGATGGCCTGTGGGATTAAAAGGTTTTGAACCCAACATTTATTCTAAGCGACATAATGGTAACATTCATGTAAGCGTTAATCGATGAAGTACAAAAGGTGAATTTCCCATTTTATTACTTTAGTTTGTAGTATAACTACTATAAAAACTACGCGCCATGGAGAGAATGAACTATCCGGGCGCGATTATATGATAGTTTGACCCTTACAATAAATCCTATTATTCAAGCCTTGACTTTCGATGTCGAATATAACTGTCTTTGAAATTTCTGAATTCAGATCTTTGGTTCTTGATTCAGGGTGTGATAGTCCCCTAGTACTCGAGAATGAATTTTTAAGGCTCGAGTACAATTGATTCATTGGGGGAAGTCCCCAGTCCCCGGTCCTGTACCGGTCTTCAAAACTAGAGTAGCACGCTTAATGTTGCCTCATTAAAAACCTTGTCGTAAAACCCATTTCGGGGAAAAAATGGTCAAAGGGAAAAAGAGTGCAACACGCGCTTTCAGACCTAATTCTTGGCCTTGACTTTGATTGACTACCTGCACGGGTCTGTTCGAAGGGTAATAATTCTCAAAAAAAAATTTAGGTATTCATACCTCAGCAGTAGTATCGCTTTATGTGTGCCATATTCCAACTGGTTTGCAGTTCTCGCCATCTTTGCACTCAAGCTGGTACGAGCCTTTTCGGTTATACCGATGACTTTGTATGATCTTTCCTAATTCAAATCTAGTTTCCTGTCATTCGGATTCTTGGTATATAATGTGACCTTCCTCAATGCTAAGTCCTTCACTTTGAAGTGTCGAAGGTTTTCCCTCTGGTTGTAATAGCTTCCCATCCGCTGCTTTTGAGCTGCTAACCGGACCAGGGCGGCTTCTCACTGTTCATCCTCTAAATTAAGAATTATGGCCAGGACCTCATCATTTGATTTTTTCATAGCATATTGGAACCTCAAGCTCGGTTCCCCCATTTCTACTGGGATTAAAGCCTTTGCGCCGCATAATAGAGAAAACAATGTCTCCCTGGTACGCGACCTCGAGGTTGTTCGATATGCCCATAAGACCTAGGGCAGAATTTCCTTCCACCTTTGTTTTAAATCGGTCAATATTTTCTTCGGGTTCTGCAGTATGGTCTTGTTTGTCGATATCCTCCAAATGTAAGACCAGGGTCGATAAAACCTTTTTTATTTTGTGGTCTTCGAAGAATTTATTGACCCTCTTGCCGATGAATTTTCTCCTATTGTCACATGTAATCTTTGTTGGTATCCCGAACCAGCAAATTATGTGATACCAGATGAAGTCGATAACCTCCTTCTCTCTAACTTTCTCAAATGCTTGTGCTTCGACCCACTTGGAGAAGTAATCGTCCATAAGCAAGATGTACTGAGCTTTACTAGGAGCCTATGGTAAAGGACCTATGATATCCATTCTCCACTTCATGAACGGCCAAGGGGAAAGGATCGGGTGAAGTATATCCCCAGTTGGTAGATCATTTGGGTATTCCTTTGACATTCGTCGCATTTTTTAACATAGTCCTTTGCATCCTTCTCCATTTCATTCCAATAATACCCGGCCCTGATCAATTTTCAAACCAACGATTCTGCTCTTAAGTGGTTCTCGCAAGTCTTCTCGTGGACTTCCCTCATAACGTAATCGATCTGCCCGAGCATCTATCATTGAGCTCATCAATTGCACCACTGCTCCAAAGCCAAATTAGACTATGCATCGGCCTCATTGTTCTGATCTCGATATATATGATGTAGCTTCCATTCTTTGATCCGATGTAATGCTATTTGTAATTTATCAAAGTACCTCCGCATCCGGTCTTCTTTGCTTTGAATTCTCCGTTGACCTGGTTAAAAACGAGGAGGGAATCACACTTGGCTTAGATAACCTCAGCTCACAGGGTTTTAGCCAATTCTAGACATGCAATCATAGCCTGATATATGTCTTCATTGCTAGTCAATTTTACAGTTATAATAAATTGCCTTATTATGGTACTTGTGGGTGGTTTTAATACGATACCCAACCCGGACTCTTCTCATTGGAGGCACCATCTGTGAATAAGGTCCAGACCCCCGAGCTAGTGTCACGCCCCAGAATCGAGAGACGAGACCGGTGCCTAACCGGATGAACCCATTCAAGCGGACCTGGATTGCCTTTCCTGCCTCACGTATTACCCCGCGTTCATACATACATTATTTAATGTGAGTTAGCCGAATTTAGGTTCAAAGTACATTTTACAACATAATTCCATTTTTCCTCTTTTAGCATTTCAACGATTGATATCCAAACATACAAAGTACAAACATAAGTTCCTAACATGAACCACGGTTTCCGAGTACGTACAGTTACTACCCAAAAATACATATATACACCCACATCATGTCTATGGAGCCTCTACGAATACTAGGTATTTTACATAACTTGCCGGTAATAAGGCCCCGGCTATACCTTTACAACATAAGCAAAAGAGGTTGGTATAATCCACACACGGCCCCGAGGAGAAGAGGGGCTCACCACAACTGTTGAGGAGATGAAGAGGAGGAACCACTAACGGCGGGCTGAGCTACCTGCTATGGAACCACCTACATCCATATAAAAGATGTAGCGCCTCCGGCAAAAGGGACGTTAGTACTGCGGAACAGTACTAGTATGTATGAACAAACTTTACCCCAAGTACAATCAAGCAGTACACAGATAAGAGATAGTTAATAGAATCCAACAAGCATTGCACAGAAATGGAAATAACCAAAATCAAGAGTTTCACAAATTTCCCTTTTCTTTTTCAACACCTCCATATTCAAGAGTTTCATAGATTTTCATTTCAATAGTGATAATGATCACATTCCATCCTTATTACCTCGGCCACCCTTATCACCTTCTCTCACCCTTATTACCTCGTCCACCCTTATTACTCCGTATTGCGGCGTGCAACCCGATCCTACCGGACAATCAACAATCACCACCAATTTAAATCACAAGGATCTTCATCATGAAGAACATAAGTTCATATCAACCAACAACTATGTGAAATCAAGGCACAATGATCATTACCAATCAGTAATTCATATATGGTGTTGCCATAATCATTTAACTCAAAAACATCAGTCCATATTTACATTCATCATTCGCTACACAGCCTTTAGCCCTTTGATACGTTCAACAATGCATTTAATAGCAACATCAACCAACAATTCAATCACAAAGATTCTCATCATCAAGGATATTCATTCGTAACAACCAAATAACCATATGAAATCACGGCCAAAGAAATCTTTATCCAACAGTGAATCATATACAGTATGCCATCAACATAAAGCTCAATTAGTTATCCACGTTTCCTTTCCATTATTTACTACACAACATTTAGCACTTAGATACATTCAACAATTGGATTCGTTATCATTTATTTTGTTTGGTAGTACATCCTTTCATACCGAGGTATTCAACAGTTAACGAGCTTTGCACGTGATAGAGTAAGCACAAGGAATCACCATTTTCACAACCTCACATAGCACGATGGTATGGCAATCAGCTAGGACAATCAGAGAATAGAATCTTACGTCTCAACACATTAGAACAATCAATTCACATAATCTTAAACAAAGTACACATACCATATGCTCGAACACCAACAAGAAGATTCTACAAAGGTTAAAATTAGCCACACATACCTTGTGTCGAATTTTCCATTTTTTATTTCTATCACAAATCACCGGACCGTCAAGAAACGTCAATCTAATTCATAATGCAACACATTCATCTTAGAATTGGGAATCATGAACACTATTCGAACTCGCTTAGGCATTTTATCGAATGCTATATGACCCTTTAGATTTCTAAACCCTTATTTGTGAATATTAACCCTAACCTACTTCCTTTTACTAGATTGTGACAATTAATGGACATGCATGCAAGGTTCTTCTCTCTTATCTTGAGTTCTACTTATGAACGAACGTCTGGAAATTTAAGGGAAATGGGGTGGGGACTTACCTCTTTAAGTGAAGAAGACAATAACTCGATAATTTCCGGGCTTGAGTGATTGTGGAAAACCAAATGGATGATGTTGAAACCCTTTCTCTCCAGATCTCTCTTTTTCTCTCTCTATTCTTAGTCAGAAAATGGTTAAAAATGAAGGGGAGGGGTGTTATATTGAACAGGGGGGTCAGGTTTTAAAATTAGAAATTAGGAGCCCAGACACGGAATGCGGTCAGGAATGCAATCGCATTCCTGCTCTGCGATCCGCATTCCTGTCGCATAATGGCCCTCAAAATGGGCCAAAACTGGAACATTCTACCTAGGTATGCGACCACTATGCGGTCCGCATACCTGTTATGCGATCGCATAGTGCGTCGCATAACCTCCCTCGCCAAAAACCATGGGGCAAGAATGTGACAGCTATGTGGTCCGCATTACCAGAATGCGTTCGCATTCTGGACCGCATAGTTGTCCTTAATTTGGGCTGAAGTCTGCCCAGGTATGCGACCATTATGCGGTCCCCATACACGTTATGCGATCGCATAGAGCGTCGCATAACCTCCCTCGCCAAAAACCATGGGGCAAGAATGTGACAGCTATGTGGTCCGCATTACCAGAATGCGTTCGCATTCTGGACCGCATAGTTGTCCTTAATTTGGGCTGAAGTCTGCCCAGGTATGCGACCATTATGCGGTCCCCATACACGTTATGCGATCGCATAGTGCATCGCATAACATCAAAATTTCTGGAAAATTTTATCTTTCAAATCCCGGTGTACTTTTAACTCAAAATAAATCCATGTTAAGAATTTCCACAGTTATACAACATGAGGACCTATTTGGGCATTATTTTAGACATGAAATTTTACGGTTCTTTACAGCTAGTCCCCGAGGCAAGTAATAATTCTTTATCAATCTCGGGGATCATGATCGGTGTGAAATCGGCCAATAAGTCTTCTAATATCTGGGGCTTTATAGATGTTTAGGGTTTGTATTAAATATCGTACCCACTAATCTCTACGGCCTATTTTGCTAGTCGGCCTGAGAATTTGAACTTATGCATAAAATTCCTTAATGGGTACGAGCTCACGACACATATAAGGTGACATTGAAAATATGGTTTTAGTTTTCTTGATGCATTTAGAAAGGCAAGTCCAACGTATAGGCGTGGTGACGAGTGCCTATGCGTTGCGGTCAAGTATGCCCGTGAGTCAATTGTGATGAAATTTTCTATGTTCTTAATATTCCCCGCACTATGAGTAAATTATGAATTAAAAGTGATACTTGATGTTGTTTCATGACGTGGAGAGTTATTGAGTTATTTGTTCCAGTTGAGGCTTACACTATTGAAATTGTATTACTGATGCGAGGTTGGTTATAGCTGAGACCCTTGTCGGGCATTTGTTGATGTTCTAAATGATGATTTCTCCTTGCCGGAACAATAGAATTGTATTGAATATTTCCATGCACTTGAGACTTCTTGCTGTTGACTTTCATATTATTGTTGCCTTGTGTTTTTTTCTTATTCGACGCACGAGGGGACATGCCATGTTGACCGAGTGTTATTATATATATGCACGAGGGGACATTCCGTGCCGAGTGATTGTGAAGTTATGCA